>PVIC010002752.1:0-74489 GCA_004025085.1 Thryonomys swinderianus
GGAGAATAGCCGTAGCCTTCATTCCTCTCTTGACCGTGGTGGACTTTGGGTGCAGCGGCAGAGCTGAGTAGCTGGACGGAGACTGTACAGCCTGCTAACTTCCCAATGTTTATCACCTGGTTCTTTACAGAAAAGACACTCAAAAATGGTCTCCACTTTGAAGAACCTTCTGATTTCTCTGGCAAATTTAGCCATGTCCTCCTCTGCACCGGTGTCACTTTCCTTCCATCCCAGCTGCCATCGCCAATAATTATTAACCCAACCTGGTCGGTGAGTCTTAGTTAACTCAGTCTCCTCTACTGTTCTAACACCGAGCCTAGCACGAGGCACTGCTCGGCTGATACTACCTGAATGAATGAGAAAAGAATGAGCAATGTGTTTTGTTTTCCTTCCTCTCACCAGCAGTGGAGTGGAACATCTTCTATAGTCTGTTCTATGGTTTTATAGAAGATATGTTGATCGTGAAACCATTCAGACTGATGTCCAAACTGTGAGATGGCTGCTTTGGCAATCTGCCCTAGATCCCGTCCGCCTCCCCTGAAGCTCTGGAAAGTAGAAAACAGAAAGAGACTTCGCTTCTTGCTAACGCCGTACTTGAGCCTTGGGTTGGCCTCGGGTGGGCAAAGCTCTGTCCTGGTTCGGCGCCTTTGTTCTTCCTGGCTCTCTTTGTTGAATTCCTTCCCTGCTTTTCTCTGGTGTCCTATGCTCCCTTCAGAATTTAGCTCAAAAGCTTCCCTGCTGTCCCCTGTCTAATTTTGACTGCTTTTTTTGGGTGAACTCCTCATGAAACTTAAAGAGATATTAAACTATGCGTTTGTGGTGACGGTTCTGTAGGCATTTCCTGTGCAAACATTTTCCTTTCCCTCTTCCACGTGATAGATTTGTTCTTTCACCAACTGAGTCAACCAAAACATACATGTGTCACATTCTGAGCCGGGAACTAGGAACAGAAAGACGTAAAAGTTATAAGCTGCCTTTCGAGAGTGGAGGGTGGGTCTCACGCTGGGATTTGTGGGGTCCTCCAGGGACTGTGAGGCCTCCTGGGGGTGGAGGATGGCAAGACCTGGTGAAGCCAATAGTTTTCTCTTCATTCCCACCTCTTGCTCCCCCCAACATGCTTCCATTGTTACCTATTTGACTTTTAGGCAGAAGGGCTTCTACCACCAGAACAAGTCTGGAAAGAATGAAGTTGGCCGTAAACCCTCCGATGGCAGATAGGCTGTGTTTATCTTTCCAAAGAGCAGCATAGACAGGAACAGCTCAGGATCTTTACCAAAAGAAGTTGCTAAATTCATGCATCTTGTTAAGCTCCTCTGGGCATAAAAGATCTCTGGGATCAAGGGCCTTTGTTGGGTGGGCTGCCCCGCCGTCCTTCCACTCCTGCCGCCCAGCATTTTGCGAACTGCCTTCTCTTCTCACTCACATGAAACCTGTGGTGGCTGCTGTATCACTGCCATGTAGCCCTGTCCCTGCCCAAGTTGATTGTCCTAGGGAAGGACAATTGATGTGAGCAGGGCCTTTGGCTTTTTTCCTGGGAATTTTTTGGAAAAAGAAACTGAAAGGATTATCTCTGGAACCTCAGGCTATGAAATGTGAACCTTGAGAGTTGCCAGGCTCTATAGCTCTCACCATGTAGGGTCTCCCTTTGGATTCTGTAGCCTAAATTGTATCCCTTTTCATTTGGGCTAATTTAAATGGGCTTCATGACTGTAAGACCAAGACATGTTGAAATATATCATATCAGGTTATGTCATGTCATGTCATATATCATATATCATACAGTATCACATCAGGAAACAGATGTACATGTCATTCATTCATTCAATCCCCAAATAGTGACTTAGTCTTTCCTATGGGCCAGATGCTGGTTTTGGTCTTAGAAACATGGCAGTGAGCAGAATGCACAGTAATCTTAAGATCTGATTGTCATCAACAGAGACTAGAGAGCAAAACATGGTATGGCAGAGGGTCATAGATGCTGTGAAATAAGCAAAAGGTAGAGAAGAGTTAGAGGAGGGCTGAGGAAAGATGGTGACAAGGCCTTTCTTACAGTACATGAGAATATATTAAGCCAAGGATCAAGTGGAAAAGAAAAGAGAGGAGGAGCTTGGCAAGTGGAGGAAGTGAACGCAAAGGGCCTGGAGTGGAATCGTGACCATGTTGGTATGTTTGCATTGTTACCAAGAGCCCAGGGTGCCAATGAGGGGTGGCAGGAGGTGGGACCCGAGATCACAGAGGCCTTGGGCTTGCACTCCGGAGGAGGACGCACAGCAGAGGCCTGGCCCCATTCGGCCGAACAGGTGACTGGACCTCATCTGGTAGAACCTCGAAGAGAGGCCCCTGGGTTCCATCCTGTTGGGCCTTGTCGAGAGATGGCTGGCTCCCATCCCTCAGCGTCCTGCGGGAAAGTGACTGGTTCGTCTATAGGACCTGGCCGCAAAATGACAGCCCTGTCTTTAGAATCCTGTAGAGAGACCAGATGCTTTCTTTAGCACCTGGGAGAGAGGTGCCCAGTCCGGCTGCTGTGGCTCCCAGCGTGAGGTCAAGCACCTTTCATCTCTCACTGAAGACTTTGCATTTTACTGAAAGACCTTGAGCTGAAGAGTAGCGTCGTCTGAGGTATGTTTACCAGGATCCCTGTGTGCAGAGGTGACCATGCAGGAGAGGAGGGCGGAAGGAAGCAGGGAGCACGGTGAGGAGGGAGTTGCAAGACACACAGCATGATGAGTGGGCCTGGGAGTAGCTTCTGCAGGTGCCGGGGAGGTTGACGCTGGAATCACTTTGTAGAGAGAGCCAGCTGGGTTCTGACTGCACAGTGATCGCGACAAGACCAGGCAAGATGGCCCTGAAGTACTATTGTTCTTGGTGTCTGAGAAAGAGTGGTTTCGGGAATCCAGCTCTCTGTGGATAGCAAAACACAGGCGCTCAGGTCACTTATGTAAGACCGTGTAGTGCTTACATGTAATCTGGACATTATCCTCCTGGCGCTTCAAATCATCTCTAAAATAACAAATCTTCTCTAGATTATGTTTAATACCCAGGACATATAAATGCTGTGATACTGTGTCGCTTAGGAAATAATGACAAGGGAAAAAGCCTGTACATTTTCAGTACAGATGCACTGTTTACAAAATGTTTTTGCTCCAAAGTCATTTGAATGGCTAGTTGCTGACCCTGTGGGTGCAGAGAGCCAGCTGCATGAGCAGCATGTGGGAAATGCCCAGTAGGAAGGAATCTGATCTGAAGACTGGACACGTTTCTCAGGGGAGAGGACCTTTGAGCGGAGCACTGGATGAATGAAATGGCAAAAGAGGGGGAGCAGGGGAAGAGAGTAGGGGGATAATAGGAGCTGAGCGCAGAAGTGGGCCTAAGCGAGGTGTGTGGAGGGAGAATGTAGTCAGAGACACGTCAGTGGAGGGGTGAACAGCAGGTGGACTTGGGCCATAAAGGACTCTGCTGGACCGGGGCCTCAGGGAATAGATACCTGGACGTTACCTCTTTTCCAGTGACACCATAATGTGTGCGCATACTGGGGCTATGCAGCGTAGGGTTAGAAATGGGATGGAGCTGGCCCATGGGCTGTGGCACTTGGCCCTGGAAGACAGAGACTCTAGGGTATCAGTAGCTTTGCTGGAATGAGTAAGGGTGACAGCAGAGATATGTTGGGACTTTAGTGGTGCAAGAGTGTGGTGGGCTGGCAGCTCTGGCCTTGGGGAGCCAGCCGTACCTGGACTGATTGACACTTGAGGGCTTTTTGGTCCCCAAGAAGCCATAACCAGCCATAGCTCCAGACTCTGTTGGTGGCTGGTTTTTCTTTTTTATCTCTATTAGCAATGGAGGGCGACAGAGCCTCATGCTGGGTGTGCTCCTGGCTCCTAAGCAGGCAAAGCAGAGCTCTCAGGGCTGTACATGAAACAAGCTCAGAGCATGGCTGGAGTCTGGCCGTGGAATGCAGGACACACAGAGCCTACTGTTCTAGCCCCAGTCTCAGGAGACTGGAGCCCCAGGGAATGAATGCCTGGATGTTACCTCCTCACCAGCAACCACCCAGAGGCATGTGCACAGGCTGGGGCGGTGGAGGATGGGACCAGGAACCAGAGGGAGCTGCCCATGGGTTGCAAAGTGTCACCCCAAAGACACCCCAAAGGTGGTGAAGCCAGAATCAACAGCTACCAGGGAGTGGGCTGATGCATCACTGTGAAGGGGCTCAGCAGCGAGACCGTATAGGAGAGATGAGCTGCAGGTTGGAAAGAGTAAAGCGGACTCAAAATTTGCTTCCTGAGATGTTAAAGTCAGATATGTCCTGGGATGTGTTAGTTTTCGGTCGCTGTGACAAAATATCTGAGATGCACAGCTTGGAAGGAATAAAGATTTATTTTGGCTTACAGTGTTCGATATTTTAGTCCGTGTCATTTGGCCTTGTTTCCTTTGGGCCTGTGGTGAGGCAGAACATCATGATAGGATGTGTGTGGTGGAGCAAAGGTGCCCACTCCAGGTGGTTGGAAAAGAGAGATGGAAGGGGAGGGGGGGGAGAAGAGACCCAGGTTCTAATATGCCCTTTAAGGGGATACCCCCTGCTGTCTTAACTTCCTCTTAAAGTTTCTATGACCTTCCAACAGTGCTGTCAGCTAATGACCAAGACTTCAACACATAAGCCTTTGGAGGACACTCTAGATACAAAATGTAACCAGGCTCCTGTTTATCACCCAGTGGGAAATCCATTTGACCCATCTCCAAGAATCTCTAACCTCTTAATATTTCCAACAAGGTTGAAAAGTTCAATTCTTTTTTTTTTTTCATTAGAAAAGTTCAATTCTAAAGTTTCCTCATAGACTCAAGGCAAACTCCTAGCTGTGAGCCTCTGCACAAATAAAAAAAGAAAGTTACATACTTCTGAGACATAATGGCACAGGGCAAACATTTCTATCCCCTAAGAGATAAATAGGGGGATAGAAAAAAATCAGACTAAAAGAAGGTTGAAACCCACAACCGTGTATTATTTCACTCAGGGCAAAGATTAAATCCTATATCTCAATGTCTGGCATCCAGTGCCTGAGGTGGTAAGTGGTGAACTCTTGGGCTTGGGTGGTCTCATTCCTATGGCCTTGCTCATTGCAGCCTACGTGACCTCTTGGGCTGCTTTTAGTCACTGCCTGTATCTTTCCTTGGTAGGTGTTCTATATTCCTGGTGTCTCTAGCTTCCCTGGGGGCCTCCACTGCAATGTTAGCTTTACTCTCACAGCTTTACACATTGCTTTTGGGGGGTCCTGACAGGGACTCTGACACTATCCTATTACTAACTAGCCCCTAAGCTTTCCTTTCAAATCTGGGTAGAAGTTTCCATGATCTCACAACTTTTGAATTCTGCATCCCTGCAAAACTGGCATTATATGGATGATACTACCAGCGTATGCAGTGGCCAGGCCCCCTTGAACCATAGTCACAGTGGTTTCTAAGTGCCTGGACAGCTGAACACAGAGAAGTAAATCTCAAGAAAATGAATCCTCAGTGAGACCCACACAAATAGGGCCCTTCTGGGTTCTCTTCTCAAAGGCAAGTCTTAAAACTTGGTTTTTGGTTTTAATTTGGTGTCATATCTCCTTTCTGTGCCCACTTCCCCCCCCCTTTTAGGAATGGGATGCTTAACTTGTATCTTCAAAGTGTATAATTTTCTTTATAATTTTTACAGGGACTCACAGCTAAGAGTTTGCCTTGAGTCTCACAGGAAACTTTGGGGTTGGACTTTCAAGCAGTGCTAGGACATGCAGAATATGCCTGGAAAGGACACTGGGCTCCTGCTCCTTCCTTGCTTTCCCTCCTTCCTGATTACCACGAAGTGAGTAGTCTTGTCCACTGTATGCTCCCCACCATGGTGTACAGTCTTACCATGAGACCAAACAGGGCCAAGCAACCATGACCTGAAACCTTTGAATGAGCCAATGTATGTGATTCATCATTTTAAGTTCTTTATTTCTGGCATTTTGTCATAGACGGAAAGCTGACCAAAGCAGGGATGGTGGAGATTTTGAAATAGTGTTGACCAGTTTAGATCCTTTCAGCCATCCATCAATTCATCCTTTAAATCATTTGCTTGTTCAGCGACATCATTGATGGGCATGGAAATGTGTTGAGAGCAGTGAGGGAATATAATGTAAAACAGGAATCATCTCCCTGATGGTTTCCATCTCCAAAATATAGATGCTCTAGGTTTCAAGAATGTCCATAATGAAAGTACATCACATCTGGTGTTAATACCTTATAACTTACTGTTTTTTGTACACAATAATAAAACTCACTGTGTTTTTAGGATATCTGTCATACATGTGATACTAGGTACTGTGCATGCATTATCTCACTTAATGTTCATGACAGCCCTACAAGACAACCAAGGTCTAGAAAGCTTAAGGAATTTGCTGAAGTTGACCTGTCTTATTAGTGAGAGATGGAGTTGAGACAGGAATCAGATATAGCTTTGGAGTCAATGTTCATATTACCCTGTCCTTCTACCTCTGTACCCACAGGTTGCTGGCAGTGGCTTCTGTACTCCACTGGGGGCATGGACTGATGCCTGTAAAGTAGGATCTTATATTTCCAGCACTGAGAGTCAGGAATCAGATCTGTGGGGCAAAGCAAACCCACTTGCTTATTAACAAAAGGAGCTCTATTTTATATAGTTGGCATGTTGTGTATTTCAGCAAGTTACTAATGATTTTGTAGGTACTTACTAAAGACTGGTAAGTAACTAAATTGTAGAGTTGCCATGAGGATTTGACTGGCAGTACAAAACATCTCGATCTGTGTCTGGTGTGCAGTGAGTGGTCCATAGATGTGGGCATTGGCATTGCCCAAGAGTCCTTAGGGAAAGACTACCACGACTGTGTGGCAGTCTTTGGAAACCTGATGGTGCAGCTTCTCCCTGTAAGGGAAGATGATGAAGCACCCACAGAAATGGACCTTTGTCATGGTTCTCAGGTAACTCAGCAACCAGGAAGTTCAGCAGACTTAATGTCAGAAGCAGACAGAGAAGCCAGTCCTTCAGGGCACAGGGTGACTTGACTCGTGGATGGCACTGGCTTACTGCAAGGAGCTTTCCTCTTTCTTCCCATTCTCCACAGAGCACATCTGAAACCACAGCCAGCTTTCCTCTTCTGGGAGTGAACTTCCACTTTGTGAATTATTTGTGGTCCCTTCTCTTTTCCCTCCTTTTCTGGTCCCAAGCCGAGTTCCTGCATAGCAGGGATGCTGTGTCCACATCTCTGGATCCATGAAGCTGGTGGTTCCACTGAGTCTAACTTGGAGAATGAGGGAGCTTCTTTGCCACTACAGTAATAGCTACATGGCGTATGTGCGTGTGAGATCAACGTGAGGTTGAGCCAATGACAGTTAATCAGATCCATCTCTGAGACGCTCCTTCAGCAGAGCGAATGGAGTGAGGGGACTGAATGTGCTGAAGGAAAGGAGAAGTGGGGGTAATGGTGTAGAGAATACAACGAAGACCCCAAGACCATTTGGCTGAAAGTGCTTTTTTACTTTCTGAGGCCAGGGAGCATTGCCCACTTAGTATCTCTAGCTTTCTGGGGGTCTCTACTGCAATGTTAGCTTTACTCTCACAGCTTCACACACTGCTTTGGGGGGATCCTGACATGAATTCTGATACTATCCTATTATTAACTAGCCCACAACTCTCTGTGTGTCCCATCACCTTGGCACAAGGCCAGGCATGAGATGAGCAGGTCCGTGCATAGCCACAGCCTGGAAAATGACACATGTGCCTCAGCTTCGAAGCCCGGTGAAACCCCTTTTTTCACTCTTGCTTCCAGCTTTATCAGATAGGCCTCTTCTTTCCAAGCCACTTTATCATCATTCTTACCCCCTTTCCTACAGTCCCCCTGAACCCCGAGAGAGATACAGGGGACAGGGCTCTGAGGAAAGAGTCGCCTGCCCAGATCTGATCAAGACACAAGTGAGAGGCAATGATTTGTGAAGAAATCCTGGTCCTGTCTAATGGAATTTTCCCAAAATAAATTCATGTAAACAACTTCCCACAAAGAGGCAGTCAGGGGAGCTGGGTGTGTAAACAACGTGAACAGTCACAAGTACTATGGGCTCCAGGGGTGCCGTGTCGTCTGGAGGGGGGGCTGTGGGGAGACTCCCTTTAGCAAAACACCTTTGGCTCCAGTCCTTCTGACATCATAATGCCAGCCAATTCATTAACTTAAAAAAAGTCCTTATTTTAGTATCTCCCAAACATAGCAACACCACTTGGTAGCTAAAGATGGATTTTGCTTAAAACTTTTATGCGTTTTTAAACCAAATCAACCAAAAGATGATCTTCAGCCTAAAGAGGTGGGATGAGATAAGTGGAGAAACGGAGTGGCCGGAGTAAAGACCCTGGAGAAATAGAAAATGATGTCTCATTGGTGCTCTGGTTGCATATGGGGAAACTCATACAGTTCCTAGAATTAAGATGAAAATCTGTTCTGAAGACATTCAGAAAGACCTTGGATTCTTGTGGCCTGCATGTTTCTAGCCACCTCCCAGTGGAGGACAGTTGAAAGCTGGACTCTGTACAGATGAGCAGACCAAACTTCCGGAGGGAAGTGTTTGCAGGGAATCTTCCTGGAACACTCCTTTCCCCCAGACATTTTTTTTTCAACCCAGTCTGACTTGCCCAAACCGGAGTTGTTTTCAGGATCTGGGTTTGATGACTTTTCCTCTCTCCCTTACCAGAGCCTGGAGACAGAAGTCTTGTATTCAAGTTTGGCTGGGTCCCTGTGAGTCTTTAGCAAGTCACATAAATTTTCTGAGCCTCGTTTTCCTCTTCCATACAGTGGGAACCTGGAAAACAATTCCAGCCCTGTGTAAGTCATACAACTCTGAAAGTCAAGTAGGGAAGTAGCTGCAGAATTGAGGAATTTTATTTATTATAACGCATGTGGTGCTGAGTTTTGCTTGTCTTTGAGCAAATGGGTTTGATCAGAACTGTGTAGGATTCAGAGCCAGGGAAGCAGAAGAAGTTTAGAGGAGGCTGCCTGGAGGGAGTAGGAGGAGCCAAGATCCCATAGGGAGGTAGGGGAGGGGAGGCCACAGAAATCTGTCACCCCATGTGTCCCACGAAGGCCTCAGAAGGCCATCAGGCCTGGAAATCTATTAACTAAACTCCAAGTCTAGTAGCAGAGATGATGAAATTCTGACTGTACCGGAAGGGCTCTAGGTTTTCATTTTTCACTCCTAGAATAGAATTAT
Source organism: Thryonomys swinderianus (assembly GCA_004025085.1). Lineage (NCBI taxonomy): Eukaryota > Metazoa > Chordata > Mammalia > Rodentia > Thryonomyidae > Thryonomys > Thryonomys swinderianus. The sequence goes on from PVIC010002752.1 coordinate 9,247, forward strand.
TTATTCTAGTCCTTTTGATGTGACTTCACAGTGCCCTCCCTTTGTGGGTGCCATACACTTCCCTGCCCTGCTGATGCTGGCTTGGCTGGCTGACTTGTTTTGGCCAATGGGATGCTATAGGCATCTCAGAGGCCTGAAATAATCTTGTGCAACTTGACCTCTTGTGCTCCTAAGATCTGCTGTGAGAAGAACATGGCCTGATTGTTCTGGTCCAAGAAGACTGTGTGAATAGATGGAGAAGGCTGAACCCACCCCAGTGCTTGGAGCCAGGCCAGCTGACCTACAGCCAGACGCAGAGCTGCGCCAGTCAACTTAGCCTGAGAGTGACACTAATGAATGCATGCTATTACAGGTCACTGGGCTTTGGGAAGGTCGATTGTGCTGCACCGTCACAGTCTGATACACTGAGGCCTGTCATACAGAAAACACTGACCAAACTTAGTTTGCAAACTTCCATGGCAACTGAGATTTGCAAGGCGTGGACATGGTTCTGATGTTCACGAATTGTAGTTAACATGGTACCGGGAAAAATGGAGGTTGTAATCACTGACATGCATTTCACTTTAAAAAGCAACGCATGCCCTATGTGTGTACAGTGCTTCATGCCTGTGAAGGTCTAAGTAGAAAACAGTATGCTACATAGCTTCACGCAGGAAAGGGCTTGGCCTCTGAGATCAAGCAGTTGTAGGTTTGAATTTTGACATTGTTGTGTTCAAGCTTTGTGACCTTGCACAAATTACTTAGCTTCTTGGAGTCTTAGGTGCTGTCTCTTTGAAACAAAGATCAGAATTTTTGGAGAAGGGCATGTGGTACTGAAGCATGGTATAGTGCCTGGCACTTGGTTGGTATTCCAATTATTTTAACTATTATTCTGGATGTGGAAATACTCCTTGTTTATTTGAATAAAGGAGTGTCTCCATTAAGGTCCAAATAGCTAGAAGTTGTTGGTGACTATGGGGCAAAGGAGGGCTGTCTCGGTGCTTCATGAGGACGAGAAAGGGCCAGGGGATCCAGGACGCAGGGGCTGGATGAGGTGGACTCAGCCTGTGACCTCACCCGGAGATGATGCCCGTTGGGATCACCCTCTGCCCAAATGCCTTTCCCCCCTTGTCACCAGCAGCAACTGATGGGCCCTTAGGAACCAGGGCTGCTTCTGCTTGAAGAAGGAGACAAAGCTTGAGCGGTAGAGTCTGCTCAGGACTAAGGCCTGTGAGTCAGGCTGTGCGGGCCTTAGCTGTGGCCTTTGGGTATGAATGCTTTCTGGGCTGGACACTCTCTTCCCCATCAGTTCCAGCCAAAGCTACTGATGACCACGATGACCACAGTCATGCTGTTATGTTTCAGAGCAATGTACAGTTCTCTATGTGGTATATGATGAGATTTTGTCTCTCATGACTTCACGAGGAAGGCAAGACACAATTTTCAGTCTATTATTAGAGAAGCTGCGAGTACAAATCTCTATCTCAGATGTCAGAAGATTCTACCTTAATTGCTATTTCAAGCTCTGCTTTGGCCATGGGGGTTGAATGTGACCGGGGTCAGCTCTGTTTCTCTGTGGGGTCCTAAGCTCCAGGTGGAGGGCCCTGTTTTGCAGGTCTCTACTGCGGGGGCTCTTCTTGATGTCCGTAGTTAGGGTTGTGTCTTTTGTTCCTCCCTCTCAGTCACAAGAGGTCTGGCTTCTCCCCTCACTTTGGGGCTGCGCTCAGCAACACGAGGGCCAGTCACCCGTCCTCATGACTCTCTAGTGATTCCAACTCAGCCACGCTGTGTGGGACCATCTTCTCCTGGGCTCTGCCTGGGAACCGAAGCAAAGATCTCCTCTGTCCTCGGATTCCACAGCCCTACATAGAAAGAGCCGGTTTCTTCCCTATCACGACCAAAGGTTTCTTCCTCACTCACTTCTCCAATCCTACAAGTCCCTGAATCATGGGAAATCCCCAATGGGCGTTCCTAACCCACAGGCAACTGCCACCTGTGGCTCCATCCTGCTCAGCGAGTGGCTGCCAAGTTGCTGAGTGTGTCGGCATCAAGCCAGGGAATCAGACAGGAAGGGTACGAGGGCCTGGACTAGAAAACCCTCCTAAGTTCAGGCCTGGGATGTGCCTTCTCACTCCCTCTGCCAGTGCCTGTTTCTCTGCTCCTCACTCACATCCAGCCCACCACCAAGTTCACTCCTTTATCTGTGGCTGTGTCACCGATACCCCTGCGTTAGGTCCAGCTCCTTCCCTATTTGTAATTGCTTCCTGTCTGCTGCCCTCACTACTCTTTTTTTTTTTTTTTTTTTTGAGACAGGGTCTCGCTTTGTAGTTCAGGCTGCTCTGAGCTCACTATGGAGCCCAGGCAAGCCTCGAACTCAGCAATCCTCCTGCCTCTGCCTCCCGAGTGCTGGGATGACAGGCGTGAGCCACCACGCCCGGTGCCCTCACTACTCTTATAGTTAGCAGCAGAGCAAACAGCCAGGGATTTTGCTCCGTGGCACTGCGTCTGCCTCACAAGTGCAAGGTCCTGAGTTCAATCCCTGGTACTGGGGGGGGGGGGAAAGAAAGAAAAAAGAAGAATCCTGACACTGCAAAATAAGTCTGAACAATGTACCCCTCCCACTTCCTGGCTTCCCACTGACTTAGAGTAAGAAGTGCCGTTCTTCACGCCTGGGAGAGGCTGGCTCCGGGGGCCGCGTTTCCAACCTTAGCGCAGACCCTTCCTCTGTCGCTGACCGCAGGGCAGCTGCACACACTCCGCTTCCCGTTCCTGCCGGCTCAGTGTTCTTGGCCTCCGCCGGGCCTGGCACCTCTCCCCACGGCTCGTCGCCCTGCTCTTGCACATCCTTTTGGTCTTAAATATCATTGCTCCCGGCTAATGCCGCCGCTTCCTCTGTCTCCTTTCATTCTGTTAATATTAGCCACGGCCTCTGTGCACTCTTCGCACTTGGAGATCACGCTGTATCCGTGTCCCGACTTAGTGGAACAGGTCGTCTTCTCAGCAGACGATCGGCTCTCAGCTTTACGGTTCACAGCAGCGGCTTCAGTCCTGGCACACACTCGGGCAACAGCTGCGGTGCCAGAGCGGACGGGTGATGAGCTCTTGCTCAGTGCCCAGCAGTCTTGTAGGTCTTTCGCTGCGTTACTTTATTTAACGCTCACAGCAGCACTCTTTCCTATGTTATGTATTTACTTATCTCCAGTACTGGGGATTGAACTCAGGACGTTGAGGTTGTGAGGCAGGAGCGGTGCTGCTGAGCTACGTCCCCAAACTTTCCCCATTTTATGCAGGGATGGAGACGCCGAGGGTGGCAGCTACTTGTGCAAACCTCCTCACCTGGGCAGGCTGGGACTTGGGTGTGAACTCCTGGGCTCTTCGTTACCTTCCCTGCCGACCAGGGGATGGACACAGTAGGCTCGCAGGGAACAGGGCGGCCTGGGGAGGGCCGTTTCCACTCACTGCTCCCCCAGGTTTTAGGTCAGATGGTGCTGGGGCCTTCGGTGGGTGGGGAACCGGCAGAGGCCCAAAGCCCCACGACCTGCGGAAGTTGGGGGCTGCTGGGGAGAAGGTCACAGGGAGCGGAAGTGGATCGTGTCCCCGGAATCCCAGCGTGAGAGCTGCAGTTCGGATGTGGCGGGTGGTGAGGAGGAGAAGCCGCCTGGCTGATCCTGCTCCGTTTGACCTTTCAGCCTTTCTCCGCTCTGGCGGTGCTTCTGGCCTCAAGGCCTCTAACCAACACCTCCTGCAGTCCCAACCGCTCGTCGTCCTCTCTGCACCCTTCGCTAACCCCGGTGACCACAGCCTCTTTGGCCAGAGTTTGGTTTTAATTCGTTCCTGGCTCTCCAGATCCTCCCGCTGTGCTGGGGACTCGGTAGCTCCTTTCATATATTAGTCAAAGGGTTGAGTCCATCCCACTTCCTCTAGCTGCGCTGGGTACTTCCTCTTCTGTGTTTCCTTTCTGAGCAGTTCACATCTCTTTCAGAGGACGTGACCTCTTCTGTATATTTTTTTTTAAAAATTTCTTTCTTCTTCTGCCTCCCAAGTTTGAATGAAGACTCCTTGGGGCAAGAAGCCATGTTGAAGTTATCTGTATTTCAAGGGCTCGCACTTGAAAGAATGAATGAGTGAATGAATGAACAAACAAAAGATCTCTCTCCTTTGCCAGAACCTTAGCTTCTCCCCAACAGGTCTGGCTTTGGAGAAGCGCCCCCCAGAGGCTGGAAGGGGAAAGCTCGTGGGGCTAGCAGAGGAGCTGGCCCATGAGACAGTCCATTGTGTTTGCTTGGAAATAGTCTCAAGGCACAGGAATGTGTCCAAGTGTTGTCTACAGACCAAGTAGCTTCTGGGGCCATACAGGTACTGAGATATCTATATCTGCACCTATATTTCTTTCTCTAAGTGTCTATTAGATGGCTGCTGTTACACCTGTATTTCTTTCTTTTTTTTGAGACAGGGTCTCGCTTTGTAGTTCAGGCTGGCCCTGAGCTCACTATGGAGCCCAGGCAAGCCTCAAACTCAGCAATCCTCCTGTCTCTGCCTCCCATGTGCTGGGATTACAGGCGTGAGCCACCACGCCCGGCCTGTATTTCATTTTTGATATCTGCAAATAAGGCATTGCTCTCCGTATTACAGCATTGTTTCATCATAAAGTATCGTTTCACTATACAAATGAAAAACAGGCTCAGCTAAAGGAATTGTCTAGACTGGACCGAACCCAAAGTCCACCTTCTTGACCACTGTCAACTTTTCTTTCTTTGGTTATGAATCATAAACAGATCGGCTCGTTTCCTTCTCGTCTGTGGAGCTCTTTAACCAGGCTCTACGGGGGAGGAGGCATGGTTTTGTGATGTGATTCTCTTTTTGACCAGGCCAAAGAAGAGGGAGGTCCCTTGTGTGGTGTGCCAGGTCTTGTACTGGCCACCAGGTGGTGCTGTTAGCCCAACGTATAGTCCTTAGGCTGTTACAAAGGGAGCGCTAGATCGGCAGGAGGAAAACTCTTGCTTTACTGCCGAAGGAGCTACCAGTCTTTCCTCCAGTCCTGTGCCATCTGCCTAAGCTGTGTTTCCACGACTCACTGCAGTGAGCCCCAAACTGCCCACCGAAGTGGTCCTTTCCATTCCAGAGAGGCCCAGAAAGAAGTGACACTCTCAGTTCCAAGTTGAAGAGCTAGTATTGGAAGTGGATCTGAATCCAAGTCTGCGGATTACACACAGCAAGTGCAGGTTGACCTGCGAGGCTCACAGCTGCCTTCCAAACCCTCTCTTCCCTGGGCGACGTCCCAGGGTGATTTTTCTAGAGCCAGGGTCCTCCCCTGGCTCCTTGGGGGGAACGTGGGGATCTCACACGTGCCACTGTGGGCTCTGCACCGTGGCTTTCCCCAAGGACCCTTCAGTGGGCTTTTCACATCTCAGGGGTCTCCCCTGCAATCCACTCACCTTATAGCTATGAGACAAGCCATGCAACTCTTCTGGACGCATTGTTTACATGTTCTTGATTTCTTGGTTCTGGACGTACAAGCCAGCTTTCCTTTTGATTTTCCCACTTGTCAGAGACATAACTGCCAGCCTGTATTGGCAGCTGTGATCGAACAAATAGAAATGAATGGCGGTGTGGTGATGTACGTTGTAATCTCAGCATTCTGGGAGGCTGAGACAAGAAGACTGCAAATAGGACAGCCTGGGCAATTTAGACTCTTAGTGAGATCCTGTCTCAAAATTAAAAAAAAGAAGGGCCGGAGATTTAGCTTAGTGGTTCTGGTGCCTGCCTCGCAAGCGCAAGCTTCCGAGTTCGATCCTGGTAACCACATATAGCAACACTGGGCATGGTGACTCAGGCCCACCAGCAATCAGTACCACAAACCACAGTGCCAGCGTGTTGGCTCACTTCTGTAATCCCAGCACTCGGGAGGAAGAGGCATATATATGTACATATATGTATGCATATATATATACACATACATGCATACATATATACACATGTACACACATATGTATGCACACACATGCACACGCATATACATGCATACACGCATGCACACACGTACATAATGCACATATATGTATATATACATATATGTATGTATATGTGTGGGTGTGGGTGTGTGTATACATATAGGCTGAGGATGTAGCTCAGTATGAAGGCTCTGGGTTCAGTCTTTAATACTGAAGAAACAAAAATGGAAAGAAAGAATGAATGAAAATTGATTAAAGAAAAAGGCTGAGTGCTGGGCATGGTGGCTCACACTTGTAATCCCAGCACTCGAGAGGCAGAGGCAGGAGGATTGCTGTGAGGTCGAGGCTTGCCTGGGCTCCATAGTGAGCTCAGGGCCAGCCTGAACTACGAAACAAGACCCTGTTTCAAAAAAAAAAAAGGCTGATGTAAGAGACCTGTACTGTTTATTAGGATAATATTAGAATAAGAGTCTTAACAGTTCAATAGCAAAGCGATTGCTGACCCACTGACATACTGGGACCCTGGTGGGACTATGGCCCCAGCTTAGCCCCGCTGGACACAAGGAGACTCCATGCTGGTCTAGGAGGCTGGTGGGGGTGAGGGCCGCAGCCGGCTGCTCACATCATGAGAAGCTTCGCTGGTACGGGACGTGCTGGGCAAGGAGCAGGCTGCTTCTAACCCGCCAAGCAGCCTATGCGGATGGCATGGCTGCCCCTGGTGTCTGGTGAGGAGGGAGGCTCCTGAGCGGAGTGTCTGGATTTAAGCCACCTCTTTCTGTGACCTGCAGGCCCTGCTCTGCCTCACGCGTGAGCTTGCAGGGTCCCGCATGGCTGCCCATCCCTGGAGCCGCCTGCCTTGGCCCCTGGGGGCCCTAAGCTGGGGAGGGGAGGGGCAGGGCTGGCCAGTCCGAGTTGAGGGAGGTCTCTGGGGTCTGGACGTGACTGCTTGTTTTGTATCCTGTCCATTCCCATCTCTCGGGGCTCCTCAGCCCCCTTCGGTGTCTGTTGGTCGAGCAGAGCAGGTGGCCACAGCCGCTTCCTGGCGGGGCCCTTGGCTTGGCTTGTGCTGCCCGCCGTGACACTCCAGGCCACGCTGTCCACACCCTGCAGGTCTGCGCTCTCCCCAGGATTCGCTCCTGTCCGGGGAGCTGCTCTTTCTTCTTCTCCACCCATTTCCCGCCTTCTCCTCTGAGGGCTCTCACAGGACACGTCTGGGAGCAGTCCGATATTACTAGGTTTTGCAGAAAAGGGTGAACTCCAGGTGTTTTCGAAGTGGGGCTGAACCGGGGTCTTGGGGCCTTTAGGTCCAGACGACACCGCCTCCCAGCGCGACTGAGCCCCGCGGAGCTGGCGTCTCGCCCTCACACACGGCCGTCTGTGCCTCGTCGTGTGTCCGGACGAGGCTGCCGCTGACGGTGAGCGGCCGGGTGCGTGCGGGGCTCGGTTCCCGGAGCCCAGAGCCTGAGCGAGGCATTTCCTAGCCACCGTGCAGGGCCAGGTCACAGGGCAGCCGAGATGCCAGCGCCGGTGCGATGGGCCCAGCAGCTGCCTGGAGTTGGGGCCCCGGAACCGCTGGGCAGCACTGCCCCCTGCCACTCCTGCACTTGAGAGCCGGCAGGGCCAGGCTGGCAGGAGCCCTCGGGTCGCACGGCAGCGTTCGCGTTGAGGGACGAAGTCCTTCGGGTGGTGTTTTAACCATGGTTCACGTTTGCGGGACAGGTTCACCTTCCAAATGGGGGACTCCCCTTCTCGTGGTCTCCTTACCCGTGGACAAAGGGCAGCCTTCAGTTTGTCCATTTTACAGATGAGGAAACTGAGGCCCTTGAAAGTCAGTGGGGCAAGCCGGGCCTAGAACGCAGGAATCCTGGCTTCTCTTTGCCCTCTGAACACCTTCCATTAAACTCTCATGTTCTTTTCCTCTGTTTTAGTGGGAGCATCTGTAACCTCCGAGCGCTTCTAGTGGGTCTGCCTGTAAACGAGAAGGGTCGGTTGTGTTTTGTGGTGTGCCAAGAGCGAAGGGACAAAGCTTGAAGGAGAGGAGTTCATGGAGAAAGTTCTAAACCTCTAAGTGCACGGGATCGGCTGCCCAGGGAGCAAGAGGGATCTGAGTTCTTGTCTCTGGTGTTTCTCAGCACAGGCTGGACTTGGAAATTGTTAACCTTGTTTAGATCATCTCCCAGTTAGTGGTTTAGCCACAGGCTTTGGAGATCAGACCCCCACACGGGGCTCAGAACTTAACATCCTCCTGTCCAGCTTCGAACCCTGGGGCCTTGGGGGAGGGGCGGGAGGACAGAGAACAGCCTGGGTCTTACAGTGGGGTGGGCGGCGCTGTAAAAGGAAACCTCAGTAAGGCGCGCTCCCCTGTAGGAGATAACAATCGAATTATATACATTTTATATGGCATTCTCCGGGTCTTAGTGATTTTCATATGAAAACTCAGTTTGGAGTCTTTGGCATCTGTTTCTCTTTTTAGGACAGAAACCAAGAGACTATTTACATATTCCTAGGGCCCTATCACCAATTAAATCTTTTCAGAGCCTCGGCCCCCCGGCCCCCCACCCCCACCCCTCTCCGCTCCTCTCTCCACATTTAGGATTAAATTTCTTGGCAGACGGTGGTTGCTGCTCTCTTTGGTGATTTATTTATTCAGTTGGATTATTTTTCATCTCTAGCCTGGACATCGCAGGCCCCGCGTCCACCTTGGGATCATCGGGGAGTGACCCTGCCCGGGGACCCTCCCCACACTCCACGAGGGGCCGGGCTGGGACGCATTCCACCGGGCGCCCGCCGCCCGGGCAGCCTGTCTCGGTGCCGTCGCTCTGGGGCCCCCACCCCCTTCTCGCAGTGACAGAGCTTTCTCGGGAGATGAGGGAGCACAGCTGGGTGACGTCACTAGGAATGCGCAGGGGCCGCGCTGGGGCCTCGGGAAGGGGCAGAAATAAGACGTCCTCGGGAGCGGCGGGCCTGTCTCGGGCGTCATTCGCCTGGTGACAGTCCGGCCCTGCAGGGCTGGAGGAGTCTGCCGAGATAGCCATCCGTCCGAGGAAGGAGCTGAGGAGTCTCAGGGCCACCTGCTCCTCTCTGCGGCCCTGGCCCGCCCTGCCGCCTCTCGGGTTTTTCTTCGCGACTCACCCCAGGGTCCCCCCTCTCGCTGCTCCTTACAGGCCTGTGTGTGACGTCGGGCATCTCGCACTACCTGTCTCAGCCTGTGGGAGATGTCAAAAGTGTGGGGCAGGGCCGGAGGGTTAGCTCAGTGGTTCTGGCGCCTGCCTCGCAAGGGCAAGGTCCTGAGTTCGATCCTGGTGACCACATACAATGCTGGGCGTGGAGACTCACGCCCACCAGCCATCAATACCACATACCACAGTGCTGGGCGTGGTGGCTCACGCCTGTCATCCCAGCACTCGGGAGGCAGAGGCGGGAGGATTGCTGAGTCTGAGGCTTGCCTAGGCTACGTAGTGAGCTCAGAGCCAGCCTGAACTACAAAGCAAGACCCTGTCTCAAAAAAAAAAAGTGTGGGGCAAACCATGGCCATGCAGGGTTGGGGAGCCCTCAGCACCTCTCCTGGCACGTAGGAGGGACGTAATGGCTGCTAGTGAGTAGTGAGTTCTAATTGTCCAGCCGTAAGTTGTGGTCTTAGGATTCAAAGAGAGGGTCCTGCAAAGAGACACTCAGTTCAGTCCAGTTGAGTCTTGAGTGTTGCCTTTGCGTCTCCTACGCCGAGTGTAAGAAAGCAAGAGCGTGCCGGGCGTGGTGGCTCACGCCTATAATCCCGGCACTCGGGAGGCAGAGACAGGAGGATTGCTGAGTTCGAAGCTTGCCTAGGCTACATAGTGAGTTCAGAGCCAGCCTGAACTACAAAGCGAGACCCTGTCTCAAAAAAAAAAAAGAAAGCAAGAGCGGAAGCCGGGTGGCCTTGGCTTTGGGCTCGCGGAGCTCACACCTGGCTAAGTCGGATGGTTCATCTTTGAACTTCCTGATGTGGCTGTTGAGTTATGGGGAAGGTGATTTTGGAGCAACTCAAAAGGCGGAGACGGTGCTCCGTGCATTAGAATGAGCGGGATTCCTGTCAGTGTGGTGATCCACTAGCGATCCAACGCTGATAATGAGGAGACCCGGGGGTCCCGGCACTCAAGGAGCTCAGTGTTAAGTGGGTGAGATGGGCCGTAAAGAGAGACGGAGGAGGAGGGAGTATAAAGTCCTGCTCTGCTGGCTCCCTGGCTCGGTCCTGCTCGGCTCCTCACCAGCCATGTGATTCGGGGGGCATCGTGCCACATCTCCAGCTTTCTCATCTGTAAAGCACGAAAGACCGTGATGCCTGTCCCGTGGGATTGTGGGGAGAGGTACATACACGGCACACGTAAATGGGTAGTGCGGCATCATCTCGTCACCAGGGCTGGGGCAGCATGGACACAGGGACAGAGTGTCAGAGTGAGGAAGGCCTTCCGGGGCGGGCTGCTGTCATGCTGGGCTTGGAAAGTTAGGGAATGGGTGGGAATCCGGAGGGGCTTTCTGGGAAGGGGAAGAGCCTGGGCCGGAGAGTCAAGGAAGGCCTTTGGTTCCAAAGTGGGGATCCAGTCTGGGGGTGATCAGAGTGCGAGAGGGAGACGAGAGCGGTGGGCCCGGCCAGCCCAGGGCTGTCGTCAGGATTTGTCCTCCTGGACGTGGAGGGCAGCCGGTTTGAGGGACGGAGTGGGAAGGCAGGCTGCACGGTAAGGGGAGGGTCCGTGGTAGCTCTGGCTCCCACCCTGGCTGTTTGTTCCTGCCTCTCGGACTGCTTTAAAAATACCACTGTGCCGGGGATGGAGCTTAGTGGCGCTGCGCCTGCCTGACACGCACAGGGTCCAGAGTTGCGTCCGGTTGTTCTGGGATGTGCACTTTGACAGACAATTGGGAATGGAGCCTAAGCCAGGAAGACTCCTGAGTTCTCCCCGATGGACGAGGTTATGACCCCATCCTCCTCCTCCGCAGCGAGCATCTTCCCCTGATGTCTCCCCGGGGCTTCTGATGTCACAGGTTAGTTATCCCAGGGGGCTGGGCCGGGCCTGGGTAGGTAGGGATGCAGGGACAGGCTTGTCAGCCTTTGAAACCAGAGCTGATTGTTTTTAATAATGTCAGATTTCAAAATTCATTTCTCATGTTGATGCTTTGGAAAATGTTGCCCAGGCGGGGCAGGTGGTCTGTTTTGGGGCCCATCCCCAGAACATAGGCCTAATCAATTATTTACTTTCAAGGCCCACAGCCGCCCGCCAGTCACAGAGCACTCCTGGGCGCCCTTCCCTGTGGGGCCCTGGGCACAGACGGGGCTTGGCTCTGCAGAGAGTGGCCGTGCTGGGGTTGTTGCTTGTGACCGCTCTCTTGCTGTCTCTGGGGCCATCTCTGCCTCAAGGGTGGGCTTCTGGTCTCCACAGGGATTGGGGTACGCGGTGCATGTGGGTCTGATGACTAGGGAGATGAGGGCTCCAAGTGGAGGAATCTGAAGGGCAAATCGTGTACGCTGGACCAGGAATCCCAAGAGGTGGATCTTGTTTCTGGTTGGCCCCATCTCACTCGATATATTGCCTCTTGCCTTTGGCCTCAGTTTCCCCAATCTATACATCATGAGATCTTGACTTGGTTGTCAAGATTCCCATCTGTTCTACCATCTTATGGCTCTCTGAAGCTGAGTTTATAGCCAGTGATTTGTTCTAAGACCCAAGGAGACAAACTCTTCATAGGCTGCTTCTAGGTATATCATGTGGGGAATTTTTAGGAAAATACTGAAGGAACAACCCACAAACAATGGGAGACATTTGTAACATCTTGTGCCCACCAAGTACTCCTTGTTGTTGCTACATGCTTGACACATGGGGGTGTTGTTTGTACACCCTGGGAGGTGGGTGTGAGAAGCTGATTTTACAGATGAGAGATTAAAACCCTCATGAAGTCTTAGGTCTGATTCCATAAAAGCTCTTTCCTTCTCTGTAAGTGTCCTTGAAGGACCCACTGCCACCCTCCACGTGCCTGTTATTTGAGTGACCGTCTGACTCTTTGATCAAAGAAGCTGGACAAAAGCAGCTTCAGTCTAGGGGTGGAGTCCGGCAAGGAGCAGATGTGAGTCCTCATCTTGGTATTCTGTTTGGCTCTTTTCTGATCTGCACTGCTCATGATATGGAGACAGATTACAATCCCCCCTCTGCAGAACAGGGTCCAGTACATAGTACTGCAAGAAGAAAAGCAAAAAGACGACAGTTTGGGCAACAGAGAAAGAGAGGTAGTTGAGTAAAGAGAAATCACAGGAAATTTAGTTCTTGTAGATAATGACAGGTTGCTGCTTTGGAGAATGGTAAAACCTGCTAACATTCATTAAAGTTCTATTATGTTCCATAGCCCTGTCTGTCTGTCTATCTATCTATCTAGCTATCTGTCATCTATCTATCTATCTATCTATCTATCTATCTATCTATCTGTCTGTCTGTCTGTCTGTCTGTCTGTCTGTCTGTCTGTCTGTCTGTCTATCTATCTATCTATCTATCTATCTATCTATCTATCTATCTATCTATCTATCATCTATCTCTCTGTCTGTCTGTCTGCCTGCCTGCCTGCCTGCCTGCCTGTCTGTCTGTCTGTCTACCTACCTACCTACCTATCTCTGTCTGTCTAGCCTGTTTCTGCTGTGCCCTATGAGTTGGTGGATACTGACCTGCGTCTCTCAGGTGAGACCTACAGAGTTTAGGTGACTTGTCCCCGTCATGTCTGGCTGGTAGGGAAGGCACCATAGCACCCACATTCATGGTGCAAGCTATCGCATGGCTAGGAAAAGGCAGGGGCAAGATCAGTCTGGAGCATTTCTATTGGTGAATGCAAAGATGGCAGTGTGGTCTGTGAGAGGCTCACGTCACCCAACAGATAAAAACAGGACACTTTTGTCCTCCCTTGATAGAGTCCAAGAGGAGATTCCTCAAGGATCTTCCAGGGGAACAGGAAAAGGCAGAGACATTTAGTGCAATCCTGAGCCTGTGAGAGCTACATTGACAGCCTTAGTGGTCACCCTGGGTTTCATCTCGGGCCACGTGTGGCCTGTGGGGTGGTGGTCAGCATGGATTTGCATTTTGGGGGAGACATCATTGGCTGACTTGGCGCTGTGTCCCGGGAGCACCCACCCGGGCCGGCTGTGGGGGGAGTAAGAAGAAACCATCTCCATACTGGTGCTGGCCTTGTCCTCTCCTCCTACCTCAGGAGCAACTTCAGACTTTGAAGTGTTCCCCCGTGGAGGACTCATATCCTCTCGGCAGCCTCCTTCTGCTCCCTGTTCGAGTCTGCGCCCAGTTCAGCACACCAGCCTCTGTGTTTGCCCAGCCCTCCTCCTCCACTGGTCGCTCCTTCTGGCCTTCTCCCTCTCTCTGGGCCCTGTGTGTGCCTGGCCCTGTGCACAGCCTCCGCCTTACCACCCCTCAGGGCTTCTGGCACCAGACAATCTCCTGTGGGGCACCCCCCCCAGAGTCACTGAGATAGAGATTTGAGATTTGAGCCTCGGTTTCTTTGTCTGGAAGCTGGGGATGCGACCCTTTCCTCACAGAGCTGTGCAGCAGGAGCCCAACATGCACCTGGCTTATTGTGGGCTCTCAGTGCTTTTCCTCCCCGCATGGGAGATCTGGAGCTCGGGACTACATGGGGAGCCAGGGTGCTACTATATGTCGCTGCCGTCCTGGTGCTTCTTGCAAAAGTCCAGCCCCATAGTCCCCAGCCTGCGGCACAACTTCCATTTATAGATGAGGACATTGCAGCCCAGCAGGAGAAATGACATTACCCAGTGTCACAGCCTGGCTGGACTCAAACCCAGAACCCAGGTCTTGACTCTCAATCTGGAAAGCAACTCAGGCGGCAGCTTTGATCTTGGAAGCTGCTGTCCAGCATCGAGCCAACGGGGCGGGTGGAGGAGTGAGGAGCCTGGGCTCTGGGCAGGCAGGGCGGCCCCTCCTCACGCACCCTCCCTCCAGGGCCAGCGGCTGGCGGCCAGCAGGAGGGATTCCAGCCCGGCCTGTGCTCACGCTTCAGGAATGTCTTGCGAAGTCGCGCCTAAGCCTCTGTATCTGACTCATCACCTCCCGTCTCCAGGAGTGTCAGAGAAGAGCTCCCTTAATCCCTCCTGTCCTCAGTCCCAGGCTTTCATTTGTCAAACTAAAAATATTCCCTCCAGGAACCTCCTTTTGCCAGGGCCCGAAGGGGGAGAAGGGCCTGCTGTTTCCGTGTCACTTCCTGACGGTGCCTCTGTATTTTGGTTATTGTTCTCAGGCCAGGGAGACAGCGGGGGCCGTGTGAGCTGGGGCCCTGTCATTCTTGGGCCCAGGCCAGCCGTTCACCTTTCTCCTGAGAGCAGCCTCGCTCTTCCTCTCCCAAACCTGCCGAGCAGCCCTGCCCCAGTCCCGGGGCGGCTGGTGATTTGCGCCAGGTGAGGGCTGCAGGCTGCCAGATTCATTTCCTCGGTGGCCTGAGGGGAGGGTGGGCTGGCACGGTTTGTACTTGTCTGCAAGGCTGGTTTACTACTGAGAAAGGGATGGAGAGAGTGAAGGTACAGGGGTTTTTATTTTTACTTTTTTTTGGTGGTACTGGGATTGAACCCAAGACCTTACATGTGCCAGGCAAAGGCTCTACCACTGAGCTGCAGCACCAGCCCTTCCTTTTATTTTATAGCTTGAGACAGGGTCTCACTCAGTAACCCAGGATGGGTTTAAACTTGAGATCTTCCTGCATCCGCTGCCCGAGAAGCTGTGGCTGGTTGGCTCCTGCTTCTTAGTGCGGCAGACGGAAGTAGGACCTCTCCGTGGGGTGATGTTGGAAGCCAGCTAGGCTTGTTTCCTGCCTCTCTCCTTCCTTTTTCTCTTTATTCCATCATCTTGGCACTACGCGGTCCTCAGGGTGAACCCCATGTGCCAGCAACTGTCTTGGCTCCGAATCTTATCTCACGTGACTTATTCAGCGCTTATTCACCCAGGGTCTCCCCAGGGTGGCCCAATTGGCAAGTAGGAGCTTGTGAGCGTTGTGAGTGCGAGGTTGGTACCTGGCCTTTTGGGCCCATTTTCGTCGTCTCCCTGGACAGGGAAGCCCAAAACACTGGGCCAAGTCCGGTGTTGTTTATAGAGTGTGAATCGTGTACTGCCTGCCACACAAGAGGGGCCTAAATCATCATCATGACCCTCATCCTGTTATCTCCGTTCTGTTCACATTTAGCAACAAAGGCCACTGCGTCAGCCGACCTGGTCCTGGCATCAGCTCTGCCACTGCCTGCTCGTGCGGCCCCGGGGAGTTTCCCCAACCTCTCCGCGTCACAAGTGCTTATTTCTCTGATACTGATCTTAGACCTAGAAATCTAGGGTTGTGAACATACAAGGGGATAGATGCTCCTGAAAAGTTTCACTTCGAAAGTTTCATTTTGGCTTCCCGATCTGGAGGTCCCAGGACTCCATTGGGTGACTGTCTTCTTGCTGGTAGAGTCCCGAGGAGCGCAGAGGGTCACATGATGAGAGAGATAGGGTGCATGCATGCCTCATTCTTTTAACGAACATACATCGTGTCCACCAAATGCCTCTGTAGAAGCCCTAACCCTCAATGAGACAGATCCGAGGACTCTGGTTAAATGAGGTCATAAGCAACTGTGGCCCTATAGGAGGACCACATGTGAGGACATGAGGAAGAGGTGGTCACTGCCAGCCAGGAAGAGGTCCCACCAAGACCTGAGGCCCACCAAGCCTTGGCCCGGCTTTCCAGCTTCCAGACTGCAGGCCAGCAAATGTGTATGGTGGCTGCCACCCACTCCACGGGCTCTGTAGGGCAGCCTGAGCCCTCGGGCCACTGCAGGAGGGAGTGAGTACACAGCAGGGCTTGGGAGTGCTTTGGGTTCCCCTGGCAGGAGAAGAAGCTGCACCCAGCCCAGAGGCTTTGCAGCCAGGAATTATTGGAATGCTGCCTTTTCTATCACGAACAGTGATTAACCCAGCTCTAGAGTAAAACAAGTCCCTTTTGAACCTGAGCTCTGCTACATGCCGGCTGTGTGACCAGAGATAAGATGTGGACCGCTCTGTGGTTCATTTCCACACGTGCTGGATGAGCCCGGCTGCTGCTTCCTAACTGTGTCGAGTAGATTCGGCGATCTCTTCATGGTGCAGAGTCTGTGCTTCATCCAGAGTAGGCGTTCGACAAGTGTCAGCGGCTGCTGGTAGTGAGGCTGTGTTCTCAATAATTATTATTAACTAGCACTAATAGTTTCACTTGTATGATTCACTTCATCTGCTTGAGCTGAAAACTAAGGCCACGGTTCTCTTGGCTGCAGCTCCTGTCTCTCCTACCAGAAAACCGCCCTTGTCTCGTACCCTCCACCATAACTGCGATCCTCCAGAAGCGTCCTGGGACCAGTCCTCCTGCTGAGTGTTCTCAAAAGCAGGTGCACGGCTAGGGCGCGGAGGGGTCCCTTGGCCCACAGCAGCCTCTGTAACATCAGGTCCTGGAACAACTCGTCTCTCTATGACAGAGTCAACTCTGGTCCTAGTGGGGGGTCATGGCCTCCTTTCCATTCCCCTGGACAGCTCCTTCCTCGGGGCCTGTGTGTCATTTGGCTTGGGTGACCTCATTGTATGGCCTCCATTCTTCCGATAGTTGAGTAACCTTGAACAAAAGCAGCGTCCATCTCATAGCCCTTCGGTGAAGGGGGGATCACTGGATTCCCATGTGCAGAAAATGGGTCTAGACCCAGGTGCCTTCCCCATTTCACTGAAGGTGACTCCAAATGCATCTTAGACCCTAAGGTAAAACACAAAGCTAGAAACCCGGTAGAAGATAGCACAGAAGGAAACCTGGGTGACCTCCAGTGTAGGGTGACATTTTACACGCAACACAAAGGATCAGTCCATGAAGGTATTAGTGGGTTAGCTGGTTCTTATTACAGGGAGACACTTTTGCTCTGTGAAAGATAGTGTCCAGAGAGGGAGAAGACAGGCCGCAGACTGGGAGGAAGTATTTATGAAAGACACATCATCAAACCCTTATCCAAAATACACGAAGAGCTCATAAACTCGACAACAAGAAAACAAACAACCTGATTAAAAAGTCAGCCAAAGACTTGAGCAGACAACTTACCACATGAGATGTACGAATGACAAATAGGCCTGTGGAAAGATGGTCAGCGCCATATGTCATGAGACAGGAAAGTATAAGTTAAAATAACAGTAAGTTCCCACCACATAGTGATTAGAATGATCAAAGTCCTGAACACTGACAACAGCCAGTGGGGCGGGAATGAGGAGCTGTAGGGTCTCGGTCCTGCCTGGTGGAATGCAAAGTTGTACGGCTACTTTGGAAGGCAGCGTGGCCGCTTCTAAGAAAATCCAACTGTTGCTAAGCAGTCCAGCAACAATTGTGCTTCTTGGAATTTACCTAAGGGAATTGAAAACTTATGTCCACAAAACCTCACACAGTTGTCAGATGTTAGCTTTCATTCATCCACTGCCACCTCTTGGAATCCGCCAAGGTGTCCTTCAGGTGAATGAGTAGTTAAACAAACAGTGGGTTATTACTCAGAACTAGAAGGAAATGAGAATCGAGACACAGAAAGATCTGGAGTAACCCGGACTGGGTATTTCTAAGTGAAGAGGCTCTGAACTGTCTAATTCCAAGTACGTGACATTCTGAGAATAGCAGAACCTTGGAGACTGTGGTAAGGTCAGTGGTTGCCAGGGGAGGGGACAGAGGCTGCATGAGGCAGTGAGACTTTTGATGTCCTGGTGGATACAAGCTCTTACACGGGTGTCACGACCCACGGAGTGCATGACACCCAGAGCGAAGCCTGATGTACCCTGGACACCGAGGCCGCTTTGCTGATGCTAAGAAATGTTCCCCTCTCATGGGGATGTGGATGGTGGGGCAGGAGGAACATGGGAAATCTCTGTCCCTTCCTCTCGCTTCCCGTGACTCTGCTCTAACAAAGTCAGATCTTTTAAGAAGGCGTTTATTTCAGCTCAGATCAGCTCGTCCTCTTTGAGAATTTGCCCACTCCTTTGCCAAAAACTGAGCTGGGCGAGAAGGAGGACGGGGAGGGTGGCATCGGGTGAGTCTCTGAAACTCCCTGGTGACCAGCAAGTAGCTTCTTGCTTTCTGTACCTCGATCATGGTTCCAGTGGCCCTTTCCACAGCAAGGAAAGCTATTCCAATAACAACTGCACATTTCACAGAGCCAGCCTACACTGTAAATTGTAAAAAAAAAAAAAAAATCACCAAGGAGAAAGGGCTTCCTTGTACCTCTGACATACACCATGCTCCGAAGACATCATGATTTCAGAGATGTTAACAGCGTGAAACCGCATGCGTCCCAGAATCAATGAAAGTGTTGACAACGTGGGGTCATATTTCCCAAGGATTTACCATGTGTCGGGCACTTGTTCTAAGACTTAATCCTAAAACTAAGACTTAATTCATTTAATTCCCAAAATAGCTCTGTGAAGTAGAGGCTACCGCAGATGACAAGACTGAGGTTACATAACCGGATGTCATCTGGTTGATGAGAAGCTGGATTCGGCTCCAGGCAGCGTGATGACTATTATTAGACATGAAGCAACAGCAACTTTTAAATAGCAACTCCATTTTCTTTCTCTTTTGCACGCGTGTGCATGCATATACACACATACAATCACAGAGGTTTTAACGTCCCATTTTAGCGCTTCCTTCGAATGCAATTCTCGGATCAGCTTAGAGTGAAGGTAGGGGCCTGGGGTTGGCAAGATTCAGCAAGTCTTCCTCCTCATGGAGGAGTTTTGGGGTTGAGGTCCATCCCACCACACACCTGAGTCCCACGGAGGACGCAGCACCCAGGAGGCCACTACTTAGGAAGGCCCTTGGTGGAGTTGTTCATCCTGGCTCCTTCCCACAGCCAGCGGCTTCTCGTGAAGATGCCGCTGGGATTCCCCTGTCAGAGGCCTGAAGAACGCACTCAGAGGCAGGTAACAGAAATGAAGACGTAAAAGAGGTTTCATCCAGGCATATGGCGCACCCGTAATACCAGCAGAGTCAGGGCCAGCCGGGACAATTTAGGAATTGAGTGAGACCTGTTTCAAAATTTTATAAAGAGCTGGGGATGTAGCTCTCAACTTTAGATTCCATCCCCAGAACCAGAAAGGAAAATAAGCTTCAACATACGGATTCTTTTCCTTTTCCTTTTCACTCGTCTGGTGGGTGTCTGTAGGAAGGCCACCCGGCTTTGACATGATGGCTCTTTTTTATTTCTTTGGGAAACAGGGTCTTGCCATGTGGTTCCGCCAGTCCTGAACTCACTATTGTAGCCCAGGGTGCTGTGAACTCATAGTGATCCTCCTGCCTCAGCCTCCCACATGCTGGGATTGCAGATGTGCAGCACGACACCTAGCTATCTGAGGCTCACTGATTTAGCTCTGCCATTTTAACTTGTTGGCATGTTGCTTGCTAATCATGGTTTTTCTACACCTCTAAGGTATTTGCCCACGGTCCACTTGAAGGCAGAGGGGCAAGGGTTAGAGGGGTTCCTTACTTAGGAAAGAAAGTATTCCTCACCTCCCTGGGTTCTTGCTGCTATTTAGCCCGTGCAGGATCACATGTCTGTACCCTTAGGCCAGTCACTGACCAAGGGTAATGAGACCACTGGGGTCACTCTTGACCTGTCATGATGCAGCCCTTGAGACTGGGGAACATGTCTCTCCTCCCCAAGATCAAGGGATCCTGGAGCTTCCTGGGCAAGAACAGAAGTGGGGGGTAGGGGTGGCTGCTAAGCAGTGAGCTGCTGGGGTCTGTCTGTGGCCCTGGGCTGGTTTTACTGCAGTGACAACCTCTGTTCTAATCCAGCCTCCGCGGCTCCGCTTGCAGAACTGGAAGAGAAGGTTGAAGGAAGGGCCATCTTGCAGTCCGCAGATCGCCTCAGTTGCCGGATGCGGGAGGCCTCGGTGAACGTCAGAGCACGTGGATGGATGAGTACTGGCCCAGGGCCCTCTGCCTCGGGGACCCTCTCGGGACCCACCAGGGCCCTCCGCCCCCTGTCGCCACGGGACGCGAATGGGACGCCTGAGTGTAAGTGTGTGCGTGCAGTCGCCCTCGCGGCTCCTCCCTGCCTCAGATTGAATTACTTATAAACAGGCGGACGCCAACCTGGCAGACTCTACATTTCAGCACAACAGTTCTCACAGTTTCCCAAATTCTTTTGATTTGGCAAAATCCAAAAATAAAACAAAGCCCCAGCATCTTCCGCTCAGCATGTCTTTGGAGCCGGGTGCCCTACTTCAGCAATGGGTTCCGGATGTTTGGGACGGATCCTCAGAGCCTGCTGACTCCCCTTCCTCCTCTGCACGCGCCTGCCCTGGTCTCGGCCTTGCTCCTGGCCTGTCTGCGGCTCAGCGTGCGGGGCTCCCCGGGGCCTGCTCAGGTGGGGGCCTCTTCCACTCCACATCTCAGGTGAATCCACCCAGGACACGAGCTGATAGATTCCTCTTAACCGGAGGACTCAGAATATTTCCCCTTTGTCTTCAAGAATCACGCTCCCAAGCAGTGTGTGCATTTCGCTTAACTTCCTTCTCCGACATCAAGATGTGCAAGTCGCCTTTCATGCTTGTCTCTCACAGAAGTGAATTTGTGAGCTCCTTGCCTGTCAGATTAGGGAAATAGGTCAGGCTGTCTTTGCAGTCGCTTCTACCCATAACCTAGCGTGACAGGTATCGTTCTTTGTAGCATAACTGGGCAAAAGGAGATGCTGAGAGGTGAAGCCAGAGACCCAAGATCACACAGCAGCCGAGTTTCAGTATTTGTGCTCGCACTGATTTAAAGTTAGATGAACTTGTTTCTCTGCCTCCCTAACTTTTAAGTTAGTCTCCCCACAAATCTGTAGGGGAGCTAGTCAGAGAACCTAGCCTGTCCCTGGGACTTTCCACTCATCTCCCCGCCCCTAACATGTTAAGTAGGCAAGATACGTTCTCCGGTCTCTGCCAAGGTGACAGATGTCATATGCATGGGGCTCTGTGCTGGGAAGCATCTGGAACTTCGAGCCTGGAGCTGGCAGTCAGTGGCCTGGCACTCCCTCTTGAACCTCCCCCCAGCCCAGCACACATAGCCATGCCTCCTCTGTGTCCGTGTTAATTAAAGTGATCCCTTTCTTGATGCCAAATATATGGGCAAATAACCACTACAGTCCTCTGTTGCTAGGAAGAAAATAGCAACAGGCTGGGAGTTGGGATACAGGGTTCAAGACCAACCCAACGTGGCCACTTATTACCTGGGGGTCTTACATCTCTTAAATCCTCGAAGGCCTCTATTTTCTCATCTGTATAATGGATGGCCAGGGAGTTTGTTGGACTAGATGTCCTCCAGCCTCGCTTTTATCCCTAATGCACTGTAGTATGGTATTGTGTAACACAGGAAGGGAGCACAGAAATACTGGGAGCATGAGCCGATATTACCTACGCTGTTTGGTTCCACCAAGTTTGAAAAGCTGGGAGCACAGAGGAGTCTCTTAAGTGCAACCTGTGTATCTGTGCATAGCAGCACTGGAGACAAGAGAGACTCAGAAAGCAAACACATATGGAAGAGGGCTTAGCGTGTACAAGGCACTCCAGGTCATTGATCCCGGGTCTCATGAACTCCTCACTTCATATTCTCCCTATAATGCTATATTATTTCTTTCTGGGTACCAGGGATCGAACTCAGGACCTTGTGCTTATGTGATAGGTGTGGTGCCACTGAGCTAATGCTGCATTATTTCTTCTTCTTTTTTTTTTTGTTTTTTGTTTTTTGAGACAGGATCTCACTTTGTAGTTCAGGCTGGCCCTGAGCTCACTGTGTAGCCCAGACAAGCCTCAAACTCAGCAATCCTTCTGCTTCTGCCTCCCGAGAGCTGGGATTACAAGCGTGAGCCACCACACCCAGCACTGTGGTATGTGGTAGTGTTTGCTGCTGGGCGTGAGTCAACACGCCCCGTATTGTGGTATGTGGTTACTGTGGATTGAACTCGGGATTCGGGCTTCTAGACAGACACCGAACCACTGAGCTAAATCCCCGGCCCAGCAGTATTTCTTTTGGCATCTTCTCTTCCACTGAATCCTCACAATGACCTGGAAGAGGTGAGACAATCCATGCTGTGAGTGTG
Source organism: Thryonomys swinderianus (assembly GCA_004025085.1). Classification (NCBI taxonomy): domain Eukaryota; kingdom Metazoa; phylum Chordata; class Mammalia; order Rodentia; family Thryonomyidae; genus Thryonomys; species Thryonomys swinderianus. The sequence continues at coordinate 31,306 of PVIC010002752.1, forward strand.
GCACGCAAAGCAGTTTGCCTAGTCGCACAGTCAGGGAGAAGCAGAACCCAAGTTCTCAGCCAGTTCTCTTTTTTTTTGTTTTTTTTTTGCTTTTTGAGTCAGGGTCTCGCTTTGTAGTTCAGGCTGGCCCTGAGCTCACTATGGTGCCCAGGCAAGCCGCCCGAACTCAGCAATCCTCCTGTTTCTGCCTCCCGAGTGCTGGGATGACAGGCGTGAGCCACCACGCTGGGCACTGTGGTATGCGGTGTTGATTGCTGGTGGGCGTGAGTCTCCACGCCCAGCATTGTATGTGGTTACCGGGGATTGAACTCAGGTCCTTGCGCTTGCAAGGCAGGCGCCGGAACCACTGAGCTAACCCCCCGGCCCTCAGCCAGTTCTCTTGACTGCAGGCCCCGTGCAGTGCACAGGGACTGGTGGCCACTCTGCCCTCCTGAAGCTAGTGCCCCTCATTGTGTCTGCTGTGGACTTGGCTAGAGACTTTTATAGTAATATAAAATATAATTCTCATATAATTCTTATACACAATCTGCATTAACAATGGGACAGGTACTGTATCACTGTGTAGACCTTCATGTTTAAAAATAGAGAAAATATCAGGCTGAAAAGACTGTCAGGTTCAAGGCAAATCTGAAATAGTTGGAAAGATGTTGGAAGTTCATAGATTAAGACTTGGTTTTACTTCTGACTGGGAATAGTTCTGCCCGGTTGTCCGCCTCACCTTGGGGGTCTTGGTTCTTTGTTCTGAGTCAGCCTCCCTTTTGCAAGAAAAAGCTAGTCCTGTTTGCATTTCTATGGTTGTTTCAGGCCGAGTGGGGAAGCTGGCCCAAGATTGAACTTTATTCATTTTGTACAGTTTTTATACGAGCCGGTGAGATTTCTGCAACCATAATTGTCCTTAAATCTTTGGAGATTTCCTCTGAACTGATTTGGATCCATTTCAGTAGACAAAAGTTGTACCCAAAAATCTCTTTGAGTTAACCCTGTTGAGAGATGACATTCTTAGAATCTTTGTATTTTTCAACTGAGAGTATCTGTGGTGTGTACTTACAAGTTTTTAGAGGGTTTTTGATGAAAGACACCAAGATATAGCTTTCTGAGCTCTTAACAAAGGTTTTACCGCCTCCTCCTTAGGCTCCTCTTCTGACTTGCTTTGAAATTGATCTTGATATAAAAATTCTATCTTAACTTTAGCAGTCGATGCCATTTTGGGAGGTTGAAATGTGTCAAGGTTATCAAGTCCTGGCTCCCTCATGCCTCACGATCCTTCTTTTGGATTGTCCTATGTCACCTTTCATTATGAGATGAGGTGGCACCTTCGCACATAGCTGAGAAATCTCCATAGCTAAGTCCAGCCTGTCAGATACATTTTCTTTGCACGTAACCATAGGAGACAGCATTGCTGAGCTATCACAATATAACCAGGGTCCCCATGTCCCTTCCAATCAGGATTTCCTCACTTTCCCATCTCACAGGCATTTGTATGGTTGAAGCCTCACCTGCCGCCTCCTCAGAGATGTCGTTCATGTATAAACAGTTTTGTCGAAACTCTTCGAGCTTTCCCCAACACTATCCTCAAAATGCTTCTATCTTCTGCTTTGATTTTGAAGTTGCTCCTACATTTTTAGATTTTTTGGCAGCATGGTTTTGGTACCAAAATCTGTGTCTATGGCTATGTAACAAATTATCCTACAAACCATATGGATGAAGCAATGTTTTTATCTTACCAGCTACTGAGGACCAAGACTCCATAAATGGCTTGACTAAATGGTTCTGGCTCAGGGACTCTTTGGAGCTACAGGAAAGACATTGGCTAGGGTTGGAGGACTCATTTCCAAGATGGCTCACTCATGTGGCTGTGGGCTGGTGGTCTCAGCTCCTCTCCACATGGACATCTTTTTTTTTTTTTTTTTTTTTTTTTTTTTTTTTGCTTTTGAGACAGGGTCTCGCTTTGTAGTTCAGGCTGGCCCTGAGCTCACTATGGTGCCCAGGCAAGCCGCCGTGAACTCAGCAATCCTCCTGTCTCTGCCCTCCTGAGTGCTAGGATGACAGGCGTGAGCCACCATGTCCGGCATTGTGGTATGCGGTGTTGATTGTTGGTGGGCGTGTCTCCACGCCCAGCATTATATGTGGTTACCGGGGATCGAACTCAGGTCCTTGCGCTTGCGCGGCAGGCGCCAGAACCACTGAGCTAACCCTCCGGCCCCACATGGACATCTTTATAGGGCTGAAATGTGTGCTCATAACATGGCAGCAGGCTTCCCTGGAGAGAGTCATTCAGGGGACAGGACAAGGGGGCGGGGCACTGCAGTGCCTCGTAGCCTTAGAAATGGCATCCTGTAACTTGTGCTGCCTTCTAGGGGGTCACACAAATGAACTCTAGTATAATAATACGTGAGGGGATCACTCAAAGATGCGGTCCCAGCTCAAGGGTTGTTGGAAGCCTACAAATACCTCCATGAACTCATCTTTCTGGGTATGGAAGACTCTGTAGTGTATTCCATTCTAGGGAGAAAGGGAGGGAGATCAACTCGTTATGCTCTGTGACAGGAGCCCTGATTTCCCACAGGATTTCAGCAACATTAAGTTAAAAAAATGTTTTCTCAGAGTTTGTCATTTTCTAGTATTTAGGCGTGAGCTCACGAAGGAGACAGGCATGAAGACAAATTTAAGAGATGGCTGCTGGGTTCCAATTAGACTCTTTTCTTCTGAGCATAAGTTGTTTAGATGGTGCTCCTCTGTCCTGTTTAGATGATGCGCCTGTGTTCTCAAAGGGTGGTTTATTTCTTAGCAATTCCCTCAGTCCTGTTGAGGGGTCCCAGCTTCTAATGTGAATAAATAAACTCATGGTGGGATTCTGGAGAATCCTGGGTATGTGTCTGAGGCCCTTGCAGCAGCTATGGTTTAGACTTAGGTCTGGATTTTGCTCAAATAAAGGACAAAGCGAAGCATGAATCACCCTGGAAGTGCTTGACATAGACTTAAGGGGTGCTCAGCTGACAGGAGCTTTGAGGGTTTATCCTTGTGTAGAGACATCCAGAGTTGGCCAGTTAGAATCCACTCTGGTCACAAGCAAAGATTTGATAAGACTCTCTGAGCTGCTCAAGATCGGTCCCCTGTACTTGTATTCATGCTTGTGTCTTCATTCCTTGTGGCTGCTTTCTTCCAATTTTAGATTTCTGATTTCTTTCCCAGCCTAACTACCTTTCCTATAATTATTCCTGGTACCCTTTGTGAATGAACACACCAGATATTGACTCTAGTCTACCTTTGATGTAGCTTTCAGGCCTTGACACAATTTTATTCTCTCCCATGAAGAAATCTGATAACATTCTCAGTTTGACCTCAGATTGCTTCTCTACTTGGGTCTATTATAGCAGATGACAGTATCAAAAAGAGTGATTCCAGATGTTCTAAAGGCACCAGCTCAAGATTTACCCGTCGCCACGTGAAGGGGCACAAGCGAGTGGGGTGCTCATTATTCCACAGAGGGACAGACGCCTCCTGGCGGTGAGCACTGGACTGGGAAGATGACGTGGAACAGTCTATGGACTGAGCAACCAGGGCTTTGTTGGAAATTATTCTCTGCTACAGTTTCAGCTTGCGTATTGGGTGTGATGAGGATCCTACCCAGACTCACGAGAACTATACACTTTTGCTGAATCTTCTGGAAATCCCTGGGGCAGGGAGCAGAGGTCTGACCTGCTGCAGTCACAGGACTGTTAATACTGTGGTAAGAAACTGAACACCTTGAAGGCATAGCAGGCACAGTCACCTCTGCTTCCTTTCTCTTCTTTTCTCTTTGGAGATGAGGGCTTTTGACGACAATGAATCAGAGACCACTTTACAGATAACGAAAGAGAATAAGACTTTGTGTCTGAGTCTAAGACTTACAATAAGAGGAGGATGGTCTGGGTGTGGATTAAACGGAGAAGAATAGATGTGAAGAGTCTTGCCTACCTGATCAAAGTATGCCAAATTGAGGGAGAGGGATCTCATACACAAAACTGTATAAACCGCACAAAGAGTGAAAACATTCTTATGCTTTAGTACCAGAAGTCTTCTTGAGAAAGGAGCTGTCTTGTTCAGGAATATGCCTGGAAAAACATTTTGGGTTTCCAGGTAGAATATCACAGACATAACCTACCATATTTTACCCTTTTTTTTTTTGAGACAGGTTCTCACTTTGTAGTTCAGAATGACCCTGAACTCACTATGTAGCCCAGGCAAGCCTCAAACTCACAGCAATCCTCCTGCCTCTGCCTTCTGAGTGCTGGGATGACAGGCGTGAGCCACCAAAGCCTGGCACTGTGGTATGTGATACCGGGGATCAGACTTGGGAGCTTGTGCTTGCCAGGCAGACCGCGGAACCGCTGAGCTAAATCCCCAGCCCAACCTTCCGTATTTTAAAGAAAGAAGAACTAGTGACAACTTCGGTATGTTAGTTGAAAAGCAGAAATTTGTGGCCAGTGGGAGAGTTGGGAGGAGAGACCAGGCCTAGAGAGGACAAGGGACTCTATCACGGCAGAGCAGGTGAAGGTTTCTGAAGACAGGGCGGCTCCTGTTCAGTTGGAGTTGTGGCTCGGTTGTGCACATGAATGCCTTGGTGAGTCTTCTTGTACAGGCCAAGGATAAGAGCTTGGCTCTAATCCTAGGACGGTGTGGCTTTCTAAGAGAATGTGCAAGAAAGCTGCAAGGAGCCAAGGAATGAAAGAGCCATGTTCTCAGGCAAAGAGAACAAGGAAATAGATGCTCAGGAACCCAGGCACTGATACGGGAAGAAGCGAGGCACACTTGACCTGAGACGCCAGCAGGCAGCTCTGACTTCAGGGAGAGGGGGGCATCTCTGAGACGGGGCTGGGCTGGTAACAAAAGGATAGGGATGATTTAAAAGACAGAGACCTGGGCCGGAGGGTTAGCTCAGTGGTTCCGGTGCCTGCCTCGCAAGCGCAAGGTCCTGAGTTCGATCCCCGGTAACCACATATAATGCTGGGCATGGAGACACGCCCACCAACAATCAACACTGCATACCACAATGCTGGACGTGGTGGCTCACGCCTGTCATCCTAGCACTTGGGAGGCAGAGACAGGAAGATTGCTGAGTTCGCGGCGGCTTGCCTGGGCACCATAGTGAGCTCAGGGCCAGCCTGAACTACAAAAGCGAGACCCTGTCTCAAAAAGAAAAAAAAAAAAAAAAAAAAAGACAGAGACATGATAAAAGGGGGAGGGAATCACCCGCTAGAGTCAAGGAATCTGAAAATCGATTGAGAGTGAACAGAGTAGACCATTTGAGTGATAAAAAAGAAAAATGATGACAGTTTCTGCTAAACTAGTTTTAAAAATTGGTAGGCCCCATCAAAGCACTCTGCGATATATCATTTAATATCCACTACAGTCTTAAAAGGCAATGACTATTATTAGGGGCGAGGAAACCAATAAACAGGAAGGTGAAACATTGTTTTCTAAAGCCATCTGAGTAAAAAAATGGAAAACCCAGTTTCAGGAAATCCATAGAGTCTAAGCTTTCATGGACTAAAACAAATGTCCCTACAGGGGATTTGAAAAATAAGTTGATTCCTTAGCACAGGGACAAAGTAAAAAATCATGGAATCTGTCAGCTTTCCAGTTCTTGGCTGGAGGTAGAGGTTTTTTATTATTCTAAAAAGACATGTTTGGCAAATGGATTTTCAACATGCACGGCAAACAATATGCTCTCTAAAAAGACCAACGGTTCAGAAATAGAACTGTCCTTTTGCATTCTGTATATCCATGGAGAGAGAATGACATTTTGGTGGATGTGACGAGGAAGACCGTGGCCGCAGGTCCACGTGTCCCGGCCCAGTAGACGTACTCCTCCGGGTGTTTCCCATGGTAAGCACGGGAAGGGAGTAAACTGAGCTCTGTGACTTGGAAACCCCGGGGGACGGGCTTCAGGCACTGCTGGAAGAGCCGCTCACACAAGGCAATTAGGGTGCTTTTATCTCTGTCACCTCATTCTTTGGTTTCATGGTGGGAAAGGAAACTGCCTATGATTTCAAATTGTTATCTTTGCACTTTCATGACCCGGGCAGAACAGTGCCTCTTATCTCTCTCAATCTCCACTTTCCCACCCAAGCCATATCTAATTGGCATGCTTCGTCTCATGCCCAGCTCCGGACTGATCACACTGTGAGGTGGTTGGTGTCTACGACCGATGTGGGCGGGTCACTTCTCCTCCCAGTGTCAGCGGGGACAGGCAGTGGAAAGGAGCTGCGCTGTAACGGAAATATGATCCCTATAGCAACACTACATGCCCGTCATGACACATTTTAAATGTTCACAGAGACGTCTAGTCCTGTGGCCAATAACCTCACAAATGCAGGTAGGATGTTCCTAGAAAACAGGTTATAAAACTATAGTCACAGCTGATCTCAACTTCAGAAAACTAAAACTAGAAATTCTAGTTGACCCAGCTATTCCCCTTATAGGTATCTCCTTGGAAGAGTTAAAGACATCATATTAAAATGATACCGGCCTACCCACAATTACAGTAACACAACTCATGAGAGCTAAATCTTGGAAGTAGCCTTATATGTCCGTTAACAGGCGAATAGTTAAAGAAAATGTGGTATTTACACAGAATGGAGTAGTGTCCTGCCATAAAGAAAGACTAACTTGAGTCACTTGTGGTAAAATGGATGGCCCTTGAGACCACAATGTTAAGTGAAATAAATCAGACACACAAGGTTAAATATTGCGTGGTTTCTCTTATATGGGAAACCCAAATTATAAAGATCAAGAAAAAAGATAGTAGAAGAGAAGGGGAACGATCTTGCTTAAATGGAAAAGCATCAAGAGTTGGAGGAAGGAGAAGGGAAGGAAGGGAAAGGAGATTTTTAAAAGGCATTAAGATATTTTATATATATGTATCAACTCTACACAAAGAATATAAACATTATGTACAAATAATACAAATAATAATTTGAATAATTTGAATGAACATTTGACTATTTTTATGTACAAATACAAATAATTTAAAAGCTGATCTCATGAAACCATGTGTGAGGTGACCAAAGCCATACAGATGCACGCAGGTTGCTGTGCAGGGCGTTCTGACTATGAAAAGACAGATTGCCAGTGGGATCCCAGGGTGAGCACCGGAGGGTAGGGTGGGCCTTTGGGAATGGTGACAGCGAGGCTAAGACTCAGAATAAGCTTCCATTTAAAGAGGGAGCTATTCTGAGAGCAATTAAAAGTCTTTTGGGGGGTGTCAAATGTTTAGTAGTACATAGACCCATTACGTGGATGAAAGAAATAACATTAGATAGAAAGACAGAGAAAGGAAAAGAGTAGCTGAAACTACAATATTTTTTTTCTGTCAAGGGTATCAAATCAAATAGGAAGAACAAGCAATGTGTAGAGATCCACATCTGTAGAGAGAGATAGAGATGACCTATTCATGATTACTTTTCCTCTCTGTTGACAAACTGCTGATATTTTAGTGTCAACCCGCTCTACCATGTGGGGGTATAGTAGACAAAAAGCAATCATTGTGGTTCCGTTCTTATCACTGATTGACTTATGGATAGCCATGAGGCTTACTTCTGACCAGTAAGAAGCAAGAACTGGTCTGTAAGATTTCTGAAAATGTCATTTCTTCTGAAAAGATGTTTGGACAGTCCTCCTTTCACTGAAGGGCGTGGTTGTGTTTACACAGCATTGTTGGAACCACAAAGACATTAAATTGACAATGAGGTTGGCAGAACAAAAGGGCAGAGAGAGGTGTCCTTGAAGATGGAACCCACCTATTGAGCAGTTGATCTGGAACATCATTACCTAGTGTTTCTCATTTTGTGGGTTAGTTTCCTTATCATGTAAGCCAGGTGAGCGAGGGGTTTCTGCTCCCTGTACCCTAAGGTATCTTGACTGGCTCAGAGTTCAAGAAGCATAAGCAGAGGAGACAGGAAGGAAGCGAGAAGCTGATTTAAGAGGGTCCAAGTAATCAGCCTGAGGACTCACACCCCGAGGTGAGGAAAGAACTCTCTGATGGAATCCAAAAGCCACTGTCAGTAACTTGTAAGTTAACTGTGGAGAACAGAAAGGGGTGCCAGAATCAGGAATTGGGCAGAGAACACCCTGATTTTCACATAGGCACACAGATTGTTTCTGGAAATTCCAGACCAGGAAGTTTGAGGTAGATTCTTGACAACAGGAAAGCAGGATGGATTAAGAGGCAGATGGTGGGTGAGCATTTAGGAAGGAATGTGGTGGTCAGCTGAAAGCAAAATGACTTCACTGGGCACAAATGATTCTAAAGTAACCTCATTTCCTCTTGTGATAAGGTTACTATGTTTGCAAATCAGGTGTACACCATAAACATTGCAGGTCTTGATTTCAGCTTAGGGTTAACAGCTTCTCTCATGGTTTCCTTGTGGCTAAGATGGTGAAATGTGGGTTGGATGAGAGCAGAGGTTTTGTGTATTCGCAGCTGGCTCAACAGCTGAACCCAAAGAGTGTTGAATATTGGATGAATGTCACAGCCCACGTGCTGAGCTCTGCCAGGGTGGGGGGAGGGTAGTCACACACTGGCCTGGGCCAGGGGCTCGGCTGGGAACGGAAGTCTGACGCTCTGGGTGAGACAGCCCAGGAACAGGCAGGAAAAGTGGCAGCAAACCCAGAGCCTGTCGCAAAAGGGCACTGGCTGGAGCAGAGGATCAAGTATCTGTGGGTGGGAAGAAGACTCCAGGGAGACCTAGAGAGGTGGAGGCAGATGCAGGGGCAGGTTTCCGGAGAGAGGAACAGGAAGGCACCAGCAGGTGAGGAGACAGAGGGAACGTCACAGGATGTCCCCAGGGAGAGGGGGCCCAGAGCCCGCTCCCCGCGCCACCTCCTCGCATAGCGGGGCTGTGTCCAACCCACGACAGCAAATGTCCACTCATAATGAGCTATTTTGCATGAGTACAAAGGGCCCCATCCTTGATCCTACCTGATTTATCACTACATGAAGACTCAGGAGACATATTGATCAAAGTTACAAATGTCACAGATATGTGGGGAGAGTTAATACCAGAGGGGACAGGATGAGGACTCAGAGGTATCCTGACAGGTTGGGATGCTGGGTCAAAACCGAAAAGGTACAGTTTAACCGGCCGAAATATAAAGTCTGGCATTTACCTGCAAAACACAAGTGACAAAAAGACAGAGTTAGGGAAAATTTCCTCGACAAAAGATTGTGGGTGAAATAGCTGGGACTTCTAAACGACCATCAGTTCCGAACAGGCCGGAAACGTAATGAGACTGCTAAGAACTGGGTACAACATGAGACAGAAGGATTCATGCAGCCCAAGACTCTTGGCAAGAAGTGGTCTCATTATGTTTTTGTCAGATGACATCTTGGGTGTTATATTCCATTTGTGAGAATGGCATTGACGGATTAGTCTACATTCAAAGATAGGCTGTTTGAGATAAAGAAAGTTCTGAAAATTATGTTATGTGAAGAGAGATCGAAGGCTCCGAGAACATTCTGCCTGGAAAACCAAAGCCAAGATGATTCATGAGAGAGACACATATCACTGAAGGAGTGAATCCATCTTCAGAGGGAGAAAGAAGCTCACAAGGGTAGAAGATAGAAGGGAACCAGTGACATCCACACAGTCAAGGGAAATAATACAGTGGCCCTTTGAAATCTCTCCATCGTCAGCTCACTGGTGAGGTGAATCATTATTTCCACGTCCTAGAACAGGAACGTATTTGAAATGATTGCGATACTGTATGCTGCCGTAGGCCCATGTGTTAGTCACTTTTGTGCCACTGGGACAAACACCTGACATACATAAATTGAAGGAAATAAGGTTTACTTTGGCTCTGTGCTGATCAGCTCTCTCCAGGGCAGGAGCATCACAGCAGAAGGGGGAGATAGAAAGAAATCTCCTCACCTCATGGCATCTGGGAAGCAGAAGGAAAAGGAATCAAAGAGAAAGAGTCAGAAAGGAAGAGGCAACAGATACAGTTCCAGGGTCATTTCCCCCAGATTCAGACCCTTTGGTTAGGCTCCACCCCCTGTTTTCATGACCGTCAAATTAGGGTCTCATTCATCCATTTTTGAAGTTAGGGCTCTCATGATCCAACCACCTTCTGAAGGCCCTATTTGCCGAACACTTTTGAGGGGACATGTTAGTTCTAAAACATAACATCCCAGCACTGAAAACATTACCTGGCAATACTAGTTGAATGAATGAGATGTCGGAGAGGATGCATGGCTCTTCTAAGGGCAGGCAAAGGATTCTGGGGCCTCTGTTTCTGACTCTCCATATGCCCTGTACTGCAGAGAGGCTCAGATGTTACGGGCTGCCCTAGGAAGGCAGAGTGCCCCATCTGCAGATGGCATGAGAACATTCATAGGGTTTCATCGGCCTCCCAGCATGGGGTGATAGGGAGGACCAGAGGCCCCCCCCAAAGCCCTTCCAACCACAGCTCCCCCCAGAGTATTCCTGTCCCCACGGAATTCAAAACTGCTCCATGGGAACACATGCAGGGTGTGGAACCTGTTTTCACAACACTAAGGTGTGTATGTATGTTGCTTCTATATCCAAACACCTGGGGGAAAGTTTACACACACACACACACACACACACACACACACACACATGCACGCACACACACAAACAAACACACAGACACAGCTTCTCAATAAGGACAGGTTTCCAGCTCCTTGAGCTGCCCAAGGCATGCTTTCCCTTTCTCTTTTTGCCATTTCTAAACAGAGGGCGGATCTCCTCTGCTTGGGGGGGGCGGGGGAGTGGGCGTCTCTTTTCAGCGCATGCGTTCTGCGAAGTCGAGGTGCATGGTGGTCTTAAGGGAATTCAAGTAGGACCACTTTCCGCGATGACCCCTAGGACAGGCTGAGGAAGGAATTCTTCTGCCTTTTGGTGTAAGTTATAATGTACTGTATCTGGAAAGTCTTCATCCTTTAATTGTGAAGGGGAGGAGCTGCTCAGGCTGAAGATCAAAGAATCAGCATTGTCGATTTAGGTTTAAGTTCTTTCTCCTGTAAGGAATGTGTAAAAGAAGCCTCCGTTAATCAAAGGTCCTGGGACCACCTTGCCCGGCTGCTACTAGGTGGTGTCTGTCCACAGTCTCCACTAGGTGGAGAAAAAGAGCGGGTATGAAATATACAAAGCCCCAAATCAAAAACACAGTCCAAAGAGTAAAATTCAATTCTAAATGGAACTCGAAAACTTGAGAAGTAATTTAAGGGAACCACATTAAATACTCGAATGTTTAATGGGGCCCATGTGTCCCGAGCAGAGAAAGAGAGGGCGAGAATTGGAACAGAGGAAATCAGGGAGACAATATGTCTGTGCGACTTGTTCTAATTAGGGGCACAGCGCTGCTGAGGATCATTCATTATAATTTGGTTAAATCTTCGGCGCAGCCAAGGCACCTCGGCAGAGGGGTCCGAAACAAAGGCTCCGCGGTCAGCCGGGCGAGCGCCTCTCCGCTGGGGGTTAACGCCAGTCACCGGGAGAGCGCAGGGCTGTACATCACCCTCCCGCCGGCTCCTCTTTATGACTCCAGCGCTGGGCTCCAGCTAGCAGATGTCTGCAAGTTTCGGGGAGGAGAGGGAGGGCCCCTGGAGCTCATTGTCTCCAACTTGTCTGTCGCTTAATTCAGTATCTCTGTCTGCCGCTGGAGTGGGATGGGACGGGTTCAAAGGAGGAAATCAAAACAATCCATAGATCAGAGCGCGGGAGCGATCTGTATGGCACCCAGAAGTCACCGACACTCCTCCGGCTCCGCTTTGAAATGTGGACGCGGCGGCGATGATTTAGTGGGCCGCGCTGGTGCTCACGCCAGCAGCACGTGGGACGCTTCCGGGCCGTGCGTGTGCGTGTGCGTGTGCGTGTGCGTGTTATTTCTTAGAACGGAGAAGGGAGCCAGAGGCGCGTTCGGTTTAGAACTCGGTGTGACGCCTGTGCCGTAGCAAGGACCGAGGTAGGGATCATCCTGCAAGGTATGCGCAGGCGTGAGGTCTGGACCTCGCAGCTCCGTGGGCATCCGAGACTCACCCAGGCCTGGCACAGGCTGAGGAGCTGTTGTATTGTACCTCTGGCTAGAAAGGCATCTGTTAGCCTCCAGGACGTCTTTAAGAGCAAGGCGTCTCAGCTCCGGACAAGGACAGAGCTCAGCCAGGCCCACGGCAATGACGCTTTCCTCAGAGGAGGCGTGGCTTGGTAACTGAGGTCCGTGTTAGTTTCTATGTCTGCCTGACCCTTGCACCGGATGTGTTTGTGCAAAACACAGGTTGTACATTCTTAGGCACCTGTTCTAGTCACAGAGGACAACTGGACAATTTGTACAGTTGAGCCCCAGACTAAGTCTACAAACAAGTGGTTCTTGGTCCTAAGGCCCTTCCTGGGTCAATTTCATTCGGGTGAAAGATTCCATTTTTTCTTTTCTTTTTTTTTTTTTTGAGATAGGGTCTCTGTAGTTCAGGCTGGCCCTGAGCTCACTATGTAGTCCAGGCAAGCCTGGAACTCAGCAATCTTCCTGCCTCTGCCTCCCGAGTGCTGGGATTGCAGGTGTGAGCCCCCATGCCTGGCATTGTGGGGTGTGGTACTCATTGCTGGTGGGCATGAGTCACCACACCCAATACCCTATCATTGTATGTGGTTATGGGGATCTAACCAGGGGCCTTGCGCTTGCGAGGCAAGTGGTGGAACCGCTGAGCTAAATCTCCGGCCCAAGATTCCATTCTTTATTTCCTGGTTTCCTCTGCATTTGCAAGTTATCTGTCTGCAGTTTGATGCTACTAGCGGGGGTGAGGACCAATGAAGAGAATGGACATGTCAGGATGACCTGCGTCTTGACTAGTGAGAAACAGAGGTGTGGTGACTCCTCAGAGTGGAACAAATGCTTCTCTGGGTGTCACTGCCTCCCCGGTTGTGCTAAATGCCTCTGCTCTCCGATGTACATCTTGTCCCTCGGTCTGATGCTCTTGTCTCCAGCTCAGACATTAGTTGCTCAATGTCCCAGCATCCTTTCTGGTTCCGGGTTCAATAAATCTTTGCCTCTTCACATGCAAAAGAGAGGACTTTTTAATGTCCTGTTGCTGAGTTAGCTGAGTCATTGTAATTTATTGATTACTAACTGAGCATTTGTTATGCTGGCCCTGTGGTATGTGTAGGGATTGAACTATGATAAAATCAACACCTGACCCTACAGGATTCCCGTTCAAGGGCAGTGGGGAGAACAGATGTGTATACTGCTAAGTTGCAACGAGAAAAGTCCAAGTATTAGCACAAGCTACAGGGGAGCCCAAGCTCGGGGCAATCCAGCTATCGAAGGTGCCCCGGAAAGCTATGGGGCCTGTCTTAAGTGGTGGTCATGCATGGAGAGGCGGCCTGTTTGGGCAAGTGGGCTCGATACGATGTAGGAGGCACCAGAACTCTGCTGAGGGCCTAAGAGCTGTGAAAGGACAGGGCTCACCCGCTCTTTCTGAATACTCTCTGAGGCTCCTCTGTTGGCAAGTCCAGAGAGCCGCTCTGACTCATGAAAGGCAGCATCAAGACATAAACCACTGGGTGCGGGACTAGCTAGGGGTTTGGGAAAGGTGACCTGCTTCTCCAGTGAGAGTGCCAGCGTGAGGACCTGAGCTGTCCAACCTTCCACACCTTCAAGGGCCGTGGCTGGTCCAGTCGTGGCCTGAGGGAGGTGGGAAGATGAGTGGAAAGAGTTAATTGCCCTGGCAACTGCAGAGGGGCCAGAGGAACTGGCCGGAGGGCCAGTGTGAAGGCCCTGTGCTCAAACTTAGCCTCAGACCTCAATTTTCTCCTCTGCGGTGTTTACAGGGACAGGATGGGTTACATAGAGCAAGGAAGGGCCGACGCATATAGGACTGGCTGCAAAATCAGACCATCTAGGGCCGGAGATTTAGCTCAGTAGTTCCAGCGCCTGCCTCACAAGCACAAGGTCCTGAGTTTGATCCCCAGTAACCATATGAAAATGCTGGGCGTGGTGACTCATGCCCACCAGCAATCAATACCACACACCACAGTGCCAGGCGTGGTGCCTCACGCCTGTAACCCCAGCCCTAAGGGAGGCAGAGGCAGGAGGACTGCTGAGTTTGAGGCTTGCCTGGGCTACACAGTGAGCTCAGGGCCCGCCTGAACTACAAAGTGAGACCCTGTCTCAAAAAAAAAAAAAAAAGAAAAAACCCAGGCCATCCAGATTCCTTACTCATATGTCAGCTCTTATTCCTGACTGAGTTTGGGTAATGGACAGTTCTAAGACTTGATTATTTTAACCATAAATTGAGGGTAATAATAATAATGTCTTCCTTGAAGGATTGATATGAGCATTCAATGAGATAATGCATTAAATGCATGAGTAGCCTAGAAATGCTCAATAATAGCAAATATTATTTTTGTTTCCTTGATGAATCTTTAAAAAAATTTTTTTTTGCTGGCAACTCTGAAGGTTCTGCAATACAACATGAGAGGGAGGATTTCCTGAAGATTTTTGAAGTCAAGATTGGTTTGCAAGGGCACCAAAGTTCCTGTTCCTCTTGGAGCATGAAGAGGTCACCCAGTCTAGCTCCATACTTGCCTAGCAATTCAGTCTGTAATCACTGTGCACGGGCTCAAGGCGCAGGCCCTGTGCTGAATGATGGAGAGGAAGAGAGGACAAACCTCAACAGGTGTGGTCCCTTGTCTGAAGGAAGTGAGGGTCCAGAAGGGGCTGAGCAGAGACAGCATGTCCTGAAGCAGCTGCTGGAGTGGAGCGTGCAGCGGCGGTGAGGGCACGAAAATGAGTGGCCAGCGCAGGAGCTGCTGAGAGGCGCCCGGAGGCCAGGGAGGAAGCAGTTGGTTGTTTTATGTCCCGAGTTATCAGTGATTTGGAAGCTCCTGCTTCTCAGGGGTGTCTCCCAGCAGGCTGTGCGCGGTCAGTAAAGATCAAGGAGCCTCGAATTCTGCTGTGAACTCGGCCAGTGACTTGGTGTGTCATTTTGAGAAAATCACTTCTCTCCCAGCTGCAGGAGCCCCTCAGATTGGACTCATTTAGTCCATACCTAAGAAATAGTTTTTATGTACTCACTGTATACCAGACATGGCCAAGTGCCAAGGAATCAGCAGGGAGCTGGCCTCTGTTACTCCCATAAGAAAATCTGGGGAAATAGTATGAGACATGCTTCCTAAGGGGTGAACGAGCTGGGTACTGATGTGCCAACTCCTGTGGGTCCCTGGGTGAGGGCTGTTGGGGCAGGTCGGGTAATTAAATTCATTGCCACATATACAGGTGGAATGCTGCTCTAAGACAAGTGCAGGGTGTTAGTGGGGCCCCGAGAGCTTCGGCTGCTACTAGAAATTGGAATATAATCAATAAAGGGACCCAAAGAGAAAGGGGAACAGCTTTGCAGATTCAAAAATCTTACTCTGGTAACAAAATCTTACTGTCACCAACAATAAGTACCGTTAGTCTTGACTTTTCTTGAGAGCTTCTTGGTATAAGTGACTTGTTTATCTAGTCCAGAGTTTATCTTTCTTTTTTCTTGAGGTACCAGGCATCGAACCCAGGACCTTGTGCTTGCCAGGCAGGTAGTGACACCACAGAGCTATATCTCCAGCCCTGGAATTTCTTAATTAAGGATGGTTTTGTCCTCCAAGGAAATCTGATAGTTTCTGGAGACATTTTTTGAGGATCAGACTTGCAGAGAGTGGTGTGTGTATGTGTGTGTGTACATGCATGCATGCGTGCATGTGTGTTACTGGCTTCCAGTGTGCAGAGGCTGGGGAGGTTGCTAAATGTCCTATAGTGCACAGGACAACGCTTCCCATCAAAGAATTATCTGCGTTAAACATGAGTAGCAGCCAAGGTCAGTGAACTCTGATCTTCCAGTTGTTACTTATTCTGGTCAACTAGGCAAAGAGGGGAGATGCTACAGGAGGTTGGGGGGAAGAAAATGTGGGACAGAGAAACAAGGACTGAGAAAGAAGGAGAGAGGAAGGAGGGAAAGGAGGAAGGGAGAGGGGAAGAGTAGAGAGTTAGAATTCTGTCTCTGGGAAGAGTAAGGAGAGTCCAGTTTCTGCCCTCCAGGTGGCCTGCGAGACTGGGAGATCCTCCCGTAAGAGTGGAGAAAGATTTACACTTCTCTTTGTCACCTGGAGGGTTTGCTTCCTGAGAACACTTAGGAGCTGTCGTGACTGCAGGGGAAGGGAAGGGAGCACTATCATGTACTCACTGCATCTAAGAGCTGTAATGGCTTACTTTCTTGCCCTCCATGCTTGCAGGAGGAAGTGAGACCCTGGTTCTCTGGGTTGCTTTAGAATGATTGCTATGGTGTGGGGGTGAGAGCGTCATGCATTAGATATGGAGGGTGCCCCACATAAGTCCCTTTAGGACTCCCCAGAGTAGAGTTGGGGGCACAAAGTACAGGTCCCCATGGCAGCTTTTAGTCACATGTGACCTTGGGCAAGTTGGTTATTTCCTAAGTTTGTCTTCATTTATAAGGTGGAGAGAATCATGAGGGTACTTCTGAGTGTTAAAGGAGGACAACCCATATTATATGCCTGACATCTAATGTGTACTGTGAGCGTCTTGGCAAAGTTGGGGGGTTGTCTTGGGCTCTTTGTGAAAGAACTGTCATCACACTTACTCTTCAGATGGATTCACAGAGGCCACAGGGTTGCTAAAGAACAGGCATGACGGGCAAAAGGAAGATAGTCTCTCCTGATTCTCTCTTTTGCAGATATCAGGTCTTGCGAAGACCATGGAAAAAGTCCTTGAGAGGAAACAGAACAGCGGAAGTGATGCCGTGAAGCTAGGTCCTAAGTTCCCCTGTGTTTCCTGCCATGATCCATCTTGAATCCTGTCCCCATGTGGTGAGGAACCCCAGGCTTTATCCCAGAGTTGCTCAGATGTGGTTTTTTTTTTTTTTTTTTTCAGTACTGGGGATTGAACTCAGGCCCTTGTGTGTCTAAGGTTGGGGCAGTACCACTTGAACTAAATCCCCAGCCCTTGCTCAGGCATTTTAACCAGAGAACCTAGAGGTCAGAACTTGAGGCGTGGACTCCCTGAATAGGGGTGGAAGAGGAGGTAAAGTTAAGATCTTACCACAAACACACGAAATGACTTTGAAATTTCATTTATTGCCTTGAAAAAAATCAGTACAATCCATTCAGGATTTTCATCTGACTCTATAATAAATTTCTTTTGATTTAAAAATGATATTAAGGGGCCAGAGGGTTAGCTCAGTGGTTCCGGCACCTGCCTCGCAAGGGCAAGGTCCTGAGTTCGATCCCTGGTAACCACATATAATGCTGGGCGTGGAGACTCAGGCCCACCAACAATCAACACCGCATACCACAATGCCAGGCATGGTGGCTCACGCCTGTCATCCCAGCACTAGGGAGGCAGAGACAGGAGGATTGCTGAGTTCACGGCGGCTTGCCTGGGCACCATAGTGAGCTCAGGGCCAGCCTGAACTACAAAAGCGAGACCCTGTCTCAAAAGCAAAAAAAAAAAAAAAAAAAAAAAAAAAGATATTAAGTAAACTGGATTCTCTAAGATATGCTCTATTTATTCGATGGCATTCATTATTCCCTGGTCTGTTGATAGGCACCTTGGTGACCAGTTTGAGAGGTAGATACCTTGGACACATCCTTTTTCCTGGTTCTCTTTCCTTCCTCACCGTTCTTTTTCTCCTTGGGCTGCTCTGTCTTTTCTCCCTGTCTGCCCCCTCACTTAGACCGGGGGCCTCAGGAGCATGTCCATGATGGTGATGTTTGGGACTGAAGAGAGAAGCCACTGCTGTGGCTCGAATGAGTCTCCTTGGAAGAATGGTTGAAAATATGATCCCACAGCACCAGCGCTGGGAAGTGGAGCTATCGAGAGGTGATGAGGTCACAAGGGTGCTGACCTCAGCAATGGGTGAATGGGTCAGCGCTGTGATTATTGGAGACTGTTCCTTTCAGAGGGATGAGTTCGGCCTCCCTGTGCTCTCTGCTCCTCTATCCCGCGGGCAGGTGAAGAAAAGTGTTTCCTCCTCTGGGGGATACAGCTTTTCGGATGCTGTCGTGAAAATGGAGACCAGGCCCTTAATTGACACCATGTCCAGCAATACCATGACCTTGGACTTCCTGGCTTCCAGAACTGTGAGAAATACAGTTATACTTTTTACCCATGACCTAGCCTAGTGTGGAATTTTGTTACAGTAGCACAGACAGGCTAAGACAGGGTCTTAGTTCCATTTTTCATGGCCAAAACCTCATTACCAGAGACTGGTACATTACAAAGGAAAGAGGTTTATTTTGGCTCCTGGTCCTGAAGGTGTAATGTTGAGGGCCACATCTGGAGATGCCTTGTTGGCAGTTTTGAGACAGGAAGTGTGCGTATGTTTTTTTCAGGTCTTCCTTCCTCCTCTTCTTATAGAAGCACCCAGTGTTCAAGCATAACGGTTGATTGTCTTATCTAATCTTTTTTTTTTTTTTTGAGACAGGGTCTCGCTTTGTAGTTCAGGCTGGCCCTGAGCTCACTATGTAGCCCAGGCAAGCCTGGAACTCAGCAATCCTCCTGCCTCTGCCTCCAGAGTGCTGGGATGACAGGCGTGAGCCACCACGCCCGGAACTGTGGTATGTGGTATTGATTGCTGGTGGGCGTGAGTCACCACACCCAGCATTTTATGTGGTTACTGGTATCGAACTCAGGGCCTTGTGCTTGCAAGGCAGGCAGGCGCTGGAACCACTGAGCTAAATCTCCGGCCCTGTCTTATCTAATCTTAATCATCCCATAAGTCCTCCCTCTAAAGACCAAGTTGTTTAAGTTTCCATTCTCTCAGTACCTCACAGTGAGGCTCTGAAACCCAGAAGGGACAAGCCATATTCAAACTGTGGTAGACAGTCACTGACCCTTGATTAGGAGGGACACGCCCTATCCTGCTAGCTTCATTTATTCCTACAGCCTTTGGCGCTGGGCTCAGTGCTGTGACCCGGGACACGGTGATGAACAAGTCTGACGAGGACGCAGTCCTGCCTTGCTGACAGCAGCAATGTGCTGCGGAGACAGACAGCTGTTAATCAAGTAATTGCAGTTGGCGAGCTGAGTGTTCTGAGGGAGGAGGGCAGGGTGAAGGGAGCAGGGGCAGAGAGAGCTAATCTCATTAGAGTCCAGGAGGCTTCCCGGGAAGGTATCTTCAAAGAGCAGGGCCACAGATGGGGGAGGAAGCGGAAGAATATTCTGGGCAGGACTGAGTGAGGGCTGTGGTCAAGGGGAACATGCATCATCAGAGGGGCTGAAAGTGCTCGGCCTGGCTCACCAGGAAAGGGAGAAGGCAGGAGCTGACGCTGGAGACCGGAAGGGCCAGGCCTCAGAGCCCTTTGTGAGTCAGGCCAAGGAAAAGGGCTTCCCCAGGGGCCACGCACGGGAAGCCAGAAGAGGGAGTATGTGAGGGCGTGGCAGCGTGCGTGTGAGAGTGTGTGTGTGTGTGGGGTGTGTGTGCATGGCACAGGTGACAGGAAGTAGGTGCCGCTTGAGTGTGAGTGAGTGTGAGCGCTCCGTGGTGTGAGTTAGAACCTCCTGAGCAGCGGGAACTTAAAAAATAAGGAGGCTGATGTTTCATCATGGTCATGGGAATCAATTAGGAACAGCACTGGGCTAATGGGTCAGATAATAAATTCAATGACTCGGAGGGGACATGTGGAAAATAACTGGTCTGGGGATGGTTCCTGCAGTGAAGTAAGCAATTTCCTGAAGATCTGGTGGCCAAGTACCCTCCGGGGATTCTGCAGACTTGGGCCGTCCCCCTACTGTCTTTGGAACCGCGTCGGGTGAGGAAACGTGGGCTCATGGTGCTAGTGGCACGGCCAGCTTCTTCAGGGCAGAAGCAGGGCGGATGCCCTCTCCACAGGCTAAGCAGAGGGCACAGGAAGGCCGGTGTGCAGACGGGAGTGGACGGGTGGGGGCCGGAGCTGCAGGCCTGCACAGGCAGGTGGCCACCAAGGCTGCGAGGTCAAAGCCAGCGCTCCCCGAGGTCTCCTTTTGCTTTGCGGCTCCCAGGCGCGGGCTTTCTGGGTATCTTGGCGGCATGAGAAGGGTGGCCTTCGCACAGCTTGAGAGGAGGCCTCCGCCTCAGCCACCATTAGGAGTTGTTTAGTATTAATGTAGCACCTCCATTCTTCTGTTGCAAGAAAGCACTATGAGAGGGAGGGGGTGAGGCGGTGTGTTTTTACTGAGGCAGGAAGTTAGGGAAGATCTGCAGCATGGGGTTGCGCCTTGAGGCCTCGGGGGGCGCAAGAGCATCTGCAGTGCCGCCCTCCCTGGCCACGGGTGTGCTCCGTCTTGGCATCCCGTCGCCATGCTGCGAGGAAGCCCAAGGCACATGGAGGGGCCACGTGTGGGATGGTGAGCGATGGTCCCTAAGATCTTAGCTGACTCGCAGCCCCGGCCTCCAGCCCTTGGCCCCCCACTCCCTCAGGACACAGTGAGCGGAGGAGATGAGCTTGTCCAGACTAACCACTGAGGCTTTGTGAGCAAAACCAGTGCCATTACTATTCTCTCTCCCTTCCTTTTTCCTTTCTCTTTCCATTTCTTTGTCTCTCTCTCTCTCTCTCTCTCTCTCTCTCTCTCTCTCTCTCTCTCACACACACACACACACACACACTCTGTCTTTCTGTCTGTCTGTCTCTCTCTCTCATATGCTAGAAATCAAGCAAGGAAGATGCTAAGTTTGAGAGTAGGTTCCAAGCAGCCACAGGAACTGGAGAAAGGAAGTACTACAGTATGGCTAAGATGGCAGGCCACATTTGTACGAGCATTTTCAAGTTCCCCAAAGTGATTCACACTATGGTCTCAGTGGGAATACTGAAGAACCCTGCAAGGGCAGCTGGGGCTTCTGGGGATGAGGCGTGTGGTCCCAAGCTGGTCACTAGGTTGGTTTTCTTTTTGTCAGAGATAGCACCTCCTGGTTCACCTGACTAAGGCCCAGTCTGAGAACCTGGAAGGGCCGTGAGGCAGACAAGATATTCCAGATGGTGGCGGAAGTTACACTCAGAATTAGCTACACTGGGGCTGGAGGGTTAGCTCAGAGGTTCCGGTGCCTGCCTCGCAAGCGCAAGGTCCTGAGTTCGATCTGCGGAAGCCACATACAGTGCTGGGCGTGGAGACTCACGCCCACCAGCCATCAATACCACATACCGCAGTGCTGGGCATGGTGGCTCATGCCTGTAATCCCAGCACTCGGGAGGCAGAGACAGGCAGATTGCTGAGTTCCAGGCTTGCCTGGGCTACATAGTGAGCTCAGGGCCAGCCTGAACTACAAAGCGAGACCCTGTCTCAAAAAAAAAAAAAAAAAAAAGAATTAGCCACACTGTACTGTGAAGTACAAAGTGTCATGTGTCCCAAGAGAGACAGTAATTCATTCATTTGTTTAAAAGAGCAGTTAGTGAGCTTCTACTGGGTGCTGGGCACCGGTCTCTGCCCTCCTGTATTGTCATTTTAGTGATCAGTGGGTATGTTACTACTGTGTGAAGAGTTGTGTCCCTTTACCTCTGTCTCAGATGCAGGTACTGAAGTCCTGGGCACCAGGACCTCGAAGTGTGTGTGTGTGTGTGTGTGTGTGTGTGTGTGTAGAGAATGCTGTTTAAGGAAGTGATTAAGTCAAAATGAGGTCATACAAGTGAGTCTGATCCAATATGGATGATGTCCTTGTAAGAGGAGACTAGGACGCAGACTCACATACAGGAGAGACCACCTGAAGACACAGAGAAGAGAGCTATTTACGAGTCAAGAAGCCACCCCTCCTGACATCTTGATCTTGGACTGTCTGCGTGGCGGCTGGTGGAGACCTGGCCAGGGAAGGACCGAGCACCCTAAGGAGCTACCCTGGTGACACGGTGGTTTGAGAAGGAAAGGAGACTGTCACGGACATCGCCATCTAGGTCCATCCTCAGCAGTCACACCACAGGCCCTGGGAGTGAGCTAGCCAGACTCTCGGGGTCCTCTAGCCTCTGGGCTGGATATGTTTTTGGTGGTCTAGGACAAGTCGGGGTAAAGCTATCCAGAAGGATACCGTACCTCTGTTGTTGGGGCATTGGGTAGTTGAATGGTTAATCGAAAGGCACAATAAGGAAAAGTAAAATAAATTAAATGAATGTCAGGCACATCCTGCATGCATTTTGATTACATGGAGCAAGACACTGTCATGCCCAGAGCAGAGCTGGGGGGGGGCTGTTGTGTGGCTCTCCTGGACTGCGCGAGGCTGGCTGTGCTCAGGCCGGACCGGCCTTTGGAAACCACTGCTAGCCTGTCGTTGCAGAGGATGCTGAGGTTGAACTTGAGGTGTTTCTCATTTGCACCGGGGCCCCTGGAGCGTAGGGGATGCTTTGCTTCCTGGGCTCCTGGCTCAGGCTCTGCCATCCAAACGGAATTGACCCCTCTTTCCACTCCCCATGTTGCCTGGTCCTGATATCAAAGGCTTAGCCCCAGGATCACCTTGGAGTATGGTTCTCAGAATCTCTCAGCCAGGAACAGGCTCTGCTGGACTTCTGTGCCCCTGGTGTCTGAAGAGGGGAACAGAATGCTCTGTGGTGGGTGATCATCTGCGCGAGTGCTCTGTGGTGGGTGTGTATGTGTATTCCGGTGTTTGCTTCAGTTTTCTCCTTGCCGTGCCCAGATTCCTTGGTTGGCAAGAGCTCCTGTCTCCCTGGCCCAAGTTAGGTTTCTGTGAAGCTGGGGAGAGGCGGTGGGGCCCTTGGTGGGTCAGAACGCCGGCTTAGGACTCCCCACAGCATTCTGCAGAGCGTAGGTTTATTGAAACCAATCTGTGTCTTGCAGGGTCTAGATAAGGATGGAAGTGGCCGGTGGTAGGATGGTCTCAGGACAGTCTAACCTATGGATGACAGTTCTGGTCAGGAGCTGGTGCCCATTTCTTACCATTTCCTACTACTTTCATATTTCTTCCTGGGTGGAGATTGGTGATTTTAATCAGCGTGGCATGGAAAGGGTGACGATTGTCACCTGCTTTTGATATCCTGCATCATCTCCTGCAGTGACCATTGTTCTAGAATGTTACACTGTGGTGTTGGGGGCTTGTGGGGCCCTCAGCCGCCTTTTCTATGTCTTAGATCAGCTTTTCTCATTTCCCTTATCTGTTCTGCCCCGGGCTGGGCAGAAGGGGTGTCTGTTTGCCAGGAGTAAATGATCTGTCTTAGCCTTGTGCTTCTGATTCCATACATTATATGTAGGGTGCCATTAAATACTGGGGAGACTGAGGAAAGTGAAGTGACACACCCAAGGCATTAGTTTCACTGAGACATTTGACTTCAGGGCCCATGTTCTCAGCCCATCACCTCTATACCTTGCCGAGGCATCAAACATGGTAGGAAGGAGTCTACAATCGGGTCCCTTCTTGGGTAACGGTGCTGTGGGAAGGATGCAGAAGACGCAGGGCTCTGGGGGCTTCATCCCCAATTGGGAGAGCTGGGAACCATCCCCACATCTCTGTACATGTCCCCACCAAATTCATGTATTGAAATTTTAGCCCCCAAGATGGCAGCACTAGGCGGTGGCTTCCTTGGGAGATTACGTCATAAGGACGTGAGTGGAATTAATGACTTTATAAAAGAGGCCCTGGAAAGAGCCCTTAGGATTTCCAGCATGTGAGATACAGTGAAAATACAGCTCCCAAAGAGGCACGCGCTCTCGCTAGACATGGAATCCTGAATCTGGACAGCCCAGCCTCCAGAGCTGTGAGAAAGAAATCTGCGGTGTATGTACGCTTCTCTGTGGGATTCTGTTACAGCAGCCAGAGCAGACTAAGATGATGTTCTTGATTTCTCCTGTAGGCTTCTCACTGGGCCTGGCCTGGCCCCTGCGCTCCCAGCACAGACGGCACAGTTGCCAGGGTTGCCAGGGAAGAGGAGAGAGGGAGATGGCCCGTGTCCCCTCCAGCCTGAGTCCGCTCTGAGCCTCTCACTCTGCTTCCCATCCCCCACATCCCCCACACTCGCCCTCTCGACATTCATCCCCTGTCACCCGCCCAAGATCAAGTCGGGGCAACTGGATGTGGAGCCATCTCCCTCTTCTTTGGGAGTCGGTGTGTTTTCATTGGACTTGAGCTTGACAAACTCATGCCTGGAGGGTGGATTCTCTGCTGCAGAGCACGCAGCGACAGGGAGCAGGAGCACAGGCTCTCCTGTGGCAGGGTCCGAGGGGGCCGGTGGGGACCTCAGCCTCCTTCTGAAGAAGGGCCCTTCAGAAGCTCTGGGACAGCTCAGAGGGTGGGGCTGGGGTGTTCTTTGGGCACATGGGGCAGCCAAAGTCCAGAGAGGCTGATGAGTGGACCCAGGTACCTCAGCAGACGGAGGACATTCCTGGGAGCCTGGCCTGAGGTTCTGCCCTCTGTCCTTGCTGCCTGTGGGGCCCCCAGAGGTTGAGGCAGGTGGTGAGGAGGGTCGGGTGGGCCCACAGCATGTGCCTGGGCTCCAGGTGAGTCTGTCATGGACCATGGAGCGACTAGGAGATGAGGGAGCCCTGTAGGGGCGACAGTCCCTGGAGGCCGGTAGGATCTGCGTGGAGGAAATGGCCGCAGAGCATTTACCAAGTACTGTGTCAGAGAAATAACTAATGTAGGACACTCAGAGTTGAGGGCTCCGTGTGGGTCAGCCATTCAGGGAAATCTGAAACGAGGCCGAGGGCTTACCCGATTTCTCACCTGGGGGAGCACCTGTCACGGAACAGGTTGTGTTCTGGTGACGCGCTCCTGCGAGAGGAGGGGCAAATGGGGCCTTGCCGTTGGCTCCGGGCAAGCGACTGAGCTTCCCTTGCCCGGCCTTCCTGAGCTGTATGTAACATGAGGAGCGTGTCTGTCCCTTAGGAGCACCTTGCATCAGCACCATGCCTGGAGGACGGAGGGTTGCAGGGCTTGGGCTGGCTTTCGTGAGAACCCTCTAAGGCTGAAATGAAGCGGAAGGGAAGCTAAATCCTGAGGAAGGGTGCGGGACTCAGTCATCACTGCCTACTACTCTTTTCTTTTTTATTAAATTGAATTCTTTATTGGTACATTTTATATATCGCTCACAACCACACACAACACTGGGGAATTTGTACCAGTATATGACACGAGTTAATTCTCATTTTTACCCATATCCCTTCCCACCCTACAACTCCCACCCCCTATATACATGCTCTTTAATTTTCTTTCAGAATCATATTTATTCCTTACCCTCGTTACATTCCTACATCAAATTCCCTTTGGATATTTCCTATTTTACAAAAACTATCATACATTCTAGAACTCATTTACATCTACAGGTTCTCATACCAAAGAAAAGATCTGGTATTTGCATATCTGTAATCTGTTTATTTCACTTATTAGTGTGTCCTCCAGGTGTATCCATTTGCACATAAATGAATAAATCTTGTCATTCTTTATGGTAGAGTAATACTCCATTAAAACCCCTACATCTTCTTTATACAGTCTCCAGTTGATGGGCATTTGGGTTGTTTCCAAGATTGGGCTATCACGAACTGAGCTGCTATGAACAAGGGTGTACATATGTCTTTCCAATGTGATTTTTAAAATTCCTTTGAGTATATTCCTAGCAGGGGGATAGCAGGGTCGAATGGGCCCTCTAGTCCTAGTTTTCTGAGAAATCTCCACACAGATCTCCACAATGGTTGCACAA
Organism: Thryonomys swinderianus; assembly: GCA_004025085.1. Classification (NCBI taxonomy): domain Eukaryota; kingdom Metazoa; phylum Chordata; class Mammalia; order Rodentia; family Thryonomyidae; genus Thryonomys; species Thryonomys swinderianus. The sequence continues at coordinate 56,961 of PVIC010002752.1, forward strand.
GTCTAAAATCCCACCAACAGTTGAGAAGGGTTCCTTTCTCCCCACAGCCTTGCCAGTATTTATTGTTGGTTGATTTTGCAATAGCAGCCATTCTTTGTGGAGTGAGATGAAATCTCAGTGTTGTTTTCATCTGCAATTCTTGAATCCTACTACTCTTTTTTTTGTTGTTGTTCTTTTTGAGACGGTCTCTCTTTGTAGTTCAGGCTGGCTCTGAGTTCACTATGTAGCCCAGGCAAGCCTCGAACTCAGCAATCCTCTTGCCTCTGCCTCCGGAGTGCTGGGATTACAGGCGTGAGCCACCACGCCCGGCACTGTGGTATGTGGTATTGATGGCTGGTGGGCGTGAGTCTCCACGCCCAGCATTGTATGTGGTTACCGGAGATTGAACTCAGGACCTTGTGCTTGTGAGGCAGGAGCCAGAACCACTGAGCTAACCCTCCAGCCCCCTACTACTCTTTTCTTTGTCCCCTTTCCCAGCACCCCTCTTTCTGCTGGGCTCTATAAACACTCAGCCTCATACTCTTGCTGTGTCCTACCCTTCCTAGGTGTGGGGTGCAGCAGCCTGTACTACTGGTCCTGCCCAGGGAAGGGGGGCTTCTAAAAGCCTTCTGGCCCCAAAGACAGGGATAGAGAGCCAATCACTGATCATACAGGTTTGGGGAAAATTCCTACTGCTTTGTATTCTACTCCTATCCATGGCGTATGCACAGATAAACCAGTGGGTCTCAAGTGGGGGGGGGGGTGGCCCTTCTTCCTTGGCTCCAGCGGAGAGTTGGCATCTGGAGACATTTTCCATGGTGACAAATGCAGAAGGCTTCTAGCAGATGCTGCTTACACCCTGCAGTACATATGATGGCTGCCGCTGCCCCAAGAAATCATGCAGATCGGTGTCACTGGGTGGAGGTTGAGAGACAGACAATGAGAGGAAGCCATTCATAGTCAGAGAAACTCTGTAGGGGCCGATACTGGTGATGTGAGACAGGAAGAATGTACACTGATCACAAAGAGCAGCTTTTCCTAGTAAGAAAAGGGCTGGGTGGGCCAGAGGGTGGGTAGAAAAACTTATTAGGGCCAAACCTACAGTGCATCAGGTAGAGAAAGTTTGGGAGATAGAAGCGAGGAGGCCCCCCCCACTTCCGGTTTGGTCACTATCACAAAGTCCCGGCACCACACTTTGGCAGTGGTGATGACGGGCTCCACCCCCCCACCCCAGGCCATTGATAACAACTCCAAAACTCCAAAACATGTGGCAGCTCCAGCTGGGGTGACAGGTGTCCCTTTAGGGCGTAAGTTCTGCACCAGAACTAAGTGACCATTGTTCAGTGTGGGCACAACTGCCAAGTGTAGGTGGTCTGGGTTTGTTTTGAAACTCCACTAGAGGGCATATCAACGCTGGGATCTTCTGGAAGGTGAGACAAATAACATTTTGTGTGAAATTGGATTCCTGGCCCCTGGCTGGTGAAGGGAACGAGGAGAGGATGGGCGACAGGTATGATCCTCACTCCTCTTCAGCACACCCTCCCTCTGCCGGGCGATGACAACAGGGTGATTTGTGAGTTCAGGGAAACAGCCAGGTGGGATTCTTCCCGTTCTGATAGACACCGTGCTCAGGAGGGCTAGCCTCACAGAAGCACAAGGCCACGTAAGCCCTTGGACGGGGTCCACATGGTGTGATATTTGGGAAGGGAAGAGGGCTCCTGCCCGCTCCCTCCTCCCTCAGCAGAAGCCAATCTCCACATCTCCTTGGTGGCCTGGCCTGGCCAGGTCTTCACCATCTTTAAGTGGAGGGTGGAGTGTGGCTGTGGAGACCCTGGGAGTTTCCAAAAGTTCTAAATATGGGAGCTGGCAGTGACGGGGAGGGCTCATCGGCCCTGCAGTCACACTTCCAGCCTCTTCCTGCTCCTAGCAGCCTGGAGAGCCAGGGTAGAGGCCCAGGGAGGAACCGGGCTGTGAACAGGCCCTAGGGAAGGGGACTAGAATTGTGTCTTTTTGCTATCTACCTTGTCAGTAAGGATAAGGTGTATCCTTGGGTGTGGGGTGGGGAGTAGGTCGGAGGCAGTGTGGAGAGATGGGGACAGCAGGGTCTGCCTTGGGGGAAGAATTACAGATGTCCTGGGCACAGGCAAGAGAAACACACAGCTCTCTGAAGGTAGCAGGTGTGGGTAAAGAACGAAGTTGGCTGTCTTTTCTTCTATTTGCAGTGCTGAGGATGGAATCCAGGGGTGCTTGTTAGGCAACTGCCCTACCACTGACTCATCCAGGCCTTCAACTTGCTATTTTTAATTTGGAGGCACAGTCAGGTTGAAACTTCGAGGGGGAATCTGCCTTTGAAATCTATGTTCAGAAGCGTTAGACTCCTTCCTCCATTTTTTTCTACTGACACAGCCCAGAGGGAAGTCAGAATTGTCCTGTAGGTTTGTATATGCAAAGACAGGTTGCGGTGTCCGCTTCAGCCACTCGCTTGCTCTGTGACATGAGCAAGGCATTTGCCCTCTCTGAGCTTTGGCTTTCCTGTGTTCATATCAGAGGGGTGTGGCAAAGAGGGGCTGAGATCATGCACGCACGTTCACAACTCATAACTTAATTAAAATCAAGTGCCCGGTAACTGAAGATCTCCTCCTGCTGGCAATCTTGTGTCTGCAAAGTGGCCACTTGGTCACCAGGAGAACGGGAGGAGACCAGATCGGGCTGAAGGATGAGAGCCGAAGAGAGGCCAGCTGGGCGACCTTGGTGTCCTGGTCGTAGCACTAGTACCAGAGCAGGTGGTGACGGGTGCTCATAAAACCCCACCATTTTACATGCTCTTTATTTTCTTTATACTTTGAGAACAAGCAGTGATGAAGCCAATTCTCTGAGGGTTTCAGCAACTTCTAAGCGCAGGAAAGCAGAGATTTTCAAAGTGTGTATGTGTCTGAAATTCTCTCAGATCTGCCTAAAATGTGAAGTGGGTATTACTCTGGGCTCTGCTGAACTCTACAGATGCCTGAAGAATATGGAAAAATGAGTAATATGAATCCTGTCTGGATTTGAAATTTTGCATTTTGTTCATCATAGATTTTCTGCACTCACTTTGATTTTTTTTTTTTTTTTTGAGACGGGGTCTCGCTTTGTAGTTCAGGCTGGCCCTGGGCTCACTATGGTGCCCAGGCAAGCCGCCGCGAACTCAGCAATCCTCCTGCCTCTGCCTCCCGAGTTGCACTCACTTTGATTTGAAAGCTATATTCTATCCAATCCTGTTTATCCTGACTCCTGAGTGGGTTGGAACCCCCAGGATAAGTGCTTCTTGTTGCATGCTACTGTTCCATTTTGGTATTTTCTGGGGTCTGACTTTCAAAGACATTGTGTGCAGGAGCCAGAGGTCACTGCTCTTGAAAGGCAGAAAGAATTATGGAAAGAGGTTGGCTGGCAGGGACCAGGGCCTGTGAGCTAAGGCTGGGCTGTATCTTCCTCTGTAATCAGGCCGCTGCAGGAGGCCACCTCGCAACAGGTAAGCATTGCCTACCTGTAGGCATGAAATGCTTCAGTCCACAAGTCACCCACACTCATAATCAGAACGAAATGAAAAAATGAGAGAGTGTATTTGCAAATGTAAATTGGCATCACTTCTTTGGAACACAATTTAGTGGCATTTATTAAATCTGAAATTAAACATAGTCTTTGAGCCAGGAGGTATCCTTATAGGATATCCATCCCAGAGAAAGAGATCTTTCAAGTGTGTTCATCACTGTTTCTAAATTCTTTATGTATGTACCTATAGGGGAATGATTGTGAGGTTTATGCTACCTCCATTCTATGGGGAATCATGCAGCAGTGTAAAGGGGGGCTAAACTGGCAGAATATATGTTGAATAACAGCAGAAGTCTAAAGTCAAAAAATTCAGAGACTTGAAAAGAGTAAAGGAGTGTAATACCTACCTGTTCTTTGACATATTTGTGTCTCAAGAGGGAACGCACATCAGAGACTCGAAGCAAAGCCATGCACATTTACGCGTATGCAAATGCATAGAATAGCCGGAAAGAAGGCAGAAAGATGGGCAGTGTGGTTACTGTGGATGATCAGTACATAGCTATTGCGAGGGGCTTCCTTCAACATTCTGACTTGATTCAATAAAGAAAAAATATACATATATAACATATATACATATGTAACAGGTAATGTTTCTTAGTCAACTTCTTTTTTAAAGATAGAATTTTCCAGGGTTAATTTTAAAATTTCTTTTTTTTTTTTTTTTTTCCCTTTTGAGACAGGGTCTCGCTTTGTAGTTCAGACTGGCTCTGAGCTCACTATGGAGCCCAGGCAAGCCTTGAACTCAGCAATCCTCCTGCCTCTGCCTCCCGAGTGCTGGGATGACAGGTGTGAGCCACCACGCCTGGCACTAATTTTAAAATTTCTTGATGGTACTGGAGATTAAACCCAGGGCCTTTGCACTGAGCTACATCACCCACCCTTTTAAAATTTTGAAACAGGCTTTTGCTAAGTTGCCTGGGCTGGATTTGAACTTGAGATCCCTGTGCTCAGAGTGCTGAGATTACAGGTGTGTGCCACCAAGACCAACTTTTACAGGATAATTTTAAATAAATAATTTTAGGAGAAAAAGACAATTCATCTCCTTGGCAGACCTGCCTGGAGGTGATGGTGCTTAGGGGATGGAGAGGTTCACTTCCCCACTGTCTGATAAACATCAGTCTCTCTCATGGGGAGGGTCCAGAAAGGAGGCTCTCCGTCCTTTCCCCCTGTCCTGATGAGTAGCAAGTCTGTTATCCCAGAAGGGAGGAGGTTGGTCTTCTGGGACTGTTGATCACAAATGGCCCTGATGAGCTAACTCCCTTCCTGTCATTAAGTTCACCCACATTGGTACCACTCCAGACTTCTGAGTGTCTCTGTGTCACCAAGCTGGCTACCACATCACTTATTGCCATAGCATGCCTATACCATGCCAACATATCACTTCTGTGACCGTGCATCTTGGAAAGAGCAAACTGGAGCACATACGACACAGGGGCTGATCTCACCGGGTCTGGAAATGGTGTATATCAGTTCCTCCCACATCTCATTGGCCAGAACTAGTCACGTGGTTTCAACCTAACAGCATCAGGAAAAGCAGGAAAGCTATCAGTGAGGATTTAAGGTCTCTGACACAGTAGGGAAAAGTGAAAAACATGAGTTAGACACTGAAATAAACACTATCTCTGCAAGAACAATCAACAGTGGAGGCTGATCCATAGCTCATGGGTTCCTTGTGAGGACAGACAGTCTTGTTAATTTTTACCTGATTTCAGTGCTGTTGACTAGATCAATGATAGAACTGTGAAAAGAGTCCTGATGTTAGTCAAAGTGAGCTACTGTCTTAACTCAAAACCTTTTTTTTTTTTTTTGAGACAGGGTCTCGCTTTGTAGTTCAGGCTGGCCCTGAGCTCACTATGTAGTCCAGGCAAGCCTGGAACTCAGCAATCCTCCTGTCTCTGCCTCCCGAGTGCTGGGATGACAGGCGTGAGCCACCACACCTGGCACTGTGGTATGTGGTATTGATTGCTGGTGGGCATGAGTCACCATGCCCAGCACTGTATGTGGTTACCGGGGATTGAACTCAGGACCTTGCGCTTGCAAGGCAGGCACCGGAACCACTGAGCTAATCCTCCGGCTCTCAAAACCTCTTTTGAAACTTCCCTTTGGAAACTTTTTGCTCAGCTAATTTACAGTTGCACAAGGAAACCAATTGTGTTGCTTGTTCTTTTCCCTGTGTCTCTGGTGCCTACAAGTCAGATCTTTGAAAACACTTGAGAGTCAAGCAGATGGGCAGTAGTGGTAAAGATGGAGTGAGCAAAGACACAAGTACATAGCAGGAGTGTAAACACGAGAGAAATGAAAAAGATAAGAAACTCTCTTGCTGAGTTTATTGTAATGCACATTATTGAAATCTCACCTGTTTAACTCCAAGAGCCATTACTCAAAGGCAATGATCATGTTTTCTCTTCCTGAATTGTGGCTACTTCTTTTTAAAAAGCTATTTATGATTTCATTGGCTTTCAAAGGGATATATTACAGAATCTAAAGTATGTAGCATCATCTAAAGAAGTATGGGGTCTTGATGGTTTAGTGTACCATTGGAACATAGGCTCCCTAGGTTCCAAGTTAGAAAGAAAGCACTGTTCTTGGAAACTGAAGGACCCTTGGGCTTGTTTAGGACATTAGTAGTCCCCATTAAGCTGCATCAGGACCTTGCAGAACCTTGGATTTACCCGCCCCCCCACCCCGCGGGCAACAGGAATTTTTAGAAAAAAGAGTTGAAGGGCAATTTAAGATCTGGTCTTTTTGTAGTTCAGTCTGCCCCTGAACTCACTGTGTAGCTCAGATTGGCCTTGAACTCATGGCAATCCTCCTGCTTCTGCCTCCCGGATGCTGGGATGACAGGCATGAGCCACCACACTCGGCAAAAAGAAGATTCTTAAGAAATAGTGGACCACTAACCCAAAGAAAAGGAGACCTCCACCAAAACCTATTTCCTTTTAGTGATGGCCTCGGTGTCAAGATGGACCATTAATTGGGTTCTACGTGTCTTCTTGGCAGTTTCACGGCAGTGACGGCCCTTTAACCAAGGTACCTTCTTCCATCCTGTGGTCAGAGGCCTCTGCCTGATTAATCTTCCTAAAACTTCCCTCTGATCATGTCACTCTTGGAGGAAAAAAAAAAAGACTTGGCTTTCAGTCTGCTTAATTGGCCCCACCCTAAGTACCTGGTTTTATTTTCTTCTGCTCCCTGACACACGCCCTCTTCTGAGGCACGTCTTTCTCCTTTGCTTCCCTGGCCTTGTTGACTCTGTGCATTTGTTCATGTTCCTCCAGAAGCCTGGAATGTAGTCTCAGGTCTACATCCTTGGGATTCTCGACTTTATGCGATGAATGGACTTGTGGTTTGTCATCTAAAGTGTGTGTGCACGGGAGTCAGGCAAATCCCACTTCCACAATGCTGGATGCCTCACTTCAGAGGTTTGTCTTGGTGTGTGACTCATCTTTGACTGGCTGACAGCCCAACCCTTCGTTTTATATTCTTATGCCTCTTAGTCACTGCCAATCTATAAACCAACACTTAAATCCTTTAAGGAAGTTCTTCTAACAAAAGCATCATCTTTAATAGAAAGCGGGGAAGTCACCTCTGCGTCTAAAAAGTTTGTTGATAAAAGCTAGGACTATTGCCAACTGGGTTTTCTTAAAAAGAAGCCTCCTTGTGTGGGTCACAGGAGTTCTTTCCATGTTAGGAGTCTGAGGTAGAATATATTGAAGCCACTGTCACAGTTTTATGTTGCTATGTCTCTTGAGATATTTCTCTTTTCACTTTGTTTGTATAAGCCTGTGCTTTCATCAACCCATAGATATCTGGTGTACACTGGGAGGCTGGCAGGTGGGTCTACTGGGGTCGTTCACTTACTCTCTAGCACTAAGTGTGGGGAGATTTGTTACACAGCAAAGTAATTGCAACAGAGTGCTCCTTCTCCAACATGGACTTCTCCCAGGGATGGAGCAGGCAGTGACAAGAAAATCTGCATTCTCTGAGAACCCCAGATCATGCAGATTTCACTTTTATTATCTATAAATCCAGAGGTCACATGGGAATAGAAGAAAATGAGAACAATTTGTGAGACCCCCATGACTCTAACCTCTTGACCTGGAGTAGAGATTTAGATTAAGGGTCCAGTGCAATGATTTCTTGCAAGTGTGTGTGTGTGTGTGTGGGGGGGGGGAATCACATCTTTTCTGCCTTTGTGACCTCGAGCCAAGTCCTCAGTGCTCCAGACTGGAGACCTGAGAAACGTAGTCAGCTCTGTCAGGTTGAGGGGAGACCCAAAAGACTTTCTAACTCATTCCTTATTGCTAGACAGTCAGGGAACCAAAGCCTTGCTAAATAATGGAAAACTTTCATGGACACTTGTGATTCTCTCTGAAAAATTCTAAGCAGCTAATACAATGAGAGAAAAGCGATGGCTTTTATTTATTCTCATGGCATTAATTCAGCACATCATGTTACAGGCTTCCGTTAGGGCACTTTCTCATGCAAGAGGAAGGGGAGGGTGTGCCACGTTATGCTGGGTTGGGGTGAAGTAAAAGTCAATGACTTCCGGCTTTATTACCCTGTTTCCAACTCCTGCCCGTGGCCAGTCTCAGAGGCATTGCTCAGCACCTGGCTGGGTGAGTGTCATGGGAATGAACTCCCTCTAGGAAGACGGCACCCCTCCTAGAAGGTGGGGAGAACGTCAGTCTTTGGGAGTCAACTCAGACTCCACCTCTCTCCCCATCCGGCTTCCTCTTGACTGTGTTTCCTGCTGGCTGAACTGTCTCTCCTGGGAGGCCATGAGCTCCTCAGGGTCCTGGCTTCCCTCTTTATCATTCTAGCACACATGCTTTTCTGAGCACACCCTACTCGAGAAATGTTTGCTGAAGCAAAGGGGTGAGCTGGGCGTAATGACGCACATCTGTAATCCCAGCTGCTCGGGAGGATAAGGTGGAAGGATTGCAAATTGGAGGCCAGCTGGGTAACTTAGTGAGATCCCACCTCAAAATCAGAAGGAGAAGGAGGAGAAGGAGGAGGAGGAGGAGGAGGAGGAGGAGAAGGAAGAGGAGGAGGAGGAGGAGGAAGAAGGAAGAAGCAGCAGCAGCAGCAGCTCCCTGGGCTCAGCAGTCCTTGTACAGTACTGAGGGTAAAAAGAAGATTGGTAATATTTGATATATAGCTTGCAGAAACTTCCTTTTTATGTGTTTATTTGCATACCTGTAATCTTTTTTTTTGTTTGTTTGAGACAGGGTCTCACTTTGTAGTTCAGGCTGGCTCTGAGCTCACTATGTAACCCAGGCAAGCCTCAAACTCAGCAATCCTCCTGCCTCTGCTTCCCGAGTGCTGGGATTACAGACGTGAGCCACCACAACTGGCACTGTGGTATGTGGTATTGATGGCTGGTAGGTGTGAGTCACCATGCCCAGCATTTTATGTGGTTACCTGGATCGAACCCAGGACCTTGCGCTTGCGAGGCAGGCGCCGGAACCACTGAGCTAAATCTCCGGCCCTGCATACCTGTAATCTTATAAACATGCAGTTTTGTGTTTCATGTTTACCTTTTTTTTCTTATTAGGGTTTCAGATGTATTTTCCCTGTGGAAACATAATTCCAAACCTTAGAAATAATAATCATAACAACTCCATTTTTTTTTTTTTTTTTTGTGAGACAGGGTCTCGCTTTGTAGTTCAGGCTGGCCCTGAGCTCATTCTGTAGCCCAGGCAAGCCTCAAACTCAGCAACCCTCCTGTCTCTGCCTCCTGAGTGCTGGGATTACAAGCGTGAGCCACCACGCCTGGCACTGTGGTATGTGGTATTAATTGCTAGTGGGAGTGAATTACCATGCCCAGCATTGTATGAGGTTACTGGGGATTGAACTCAGGACCATCGCACTTTCGAGGGAGGCGCCGGAACCACTGATCCAAATCTCCAGCCCACAACTTCATTTTTTATATATTTGCTGCTTATGACATGGTTTCTTACCTAGTCTTTCCAATTTGGAAGATGAGTATCACTGACTCCATTTCACAGATTGAGAAACTGAGACCCAGGAAGTCTAAGCAGCTTTTGTCAACAATAACCAATTGACAGAGACTAGGTCAGTCTCTCTGATTTCAGCATTCACAATCTTGCCAGTTTACATGGCATTTGTCATTTAAGTGATGTCACAGTACTCTCTCTTTGTGGATGTGCCATACTTTGCTTAACCATCCTTTTATCTTTGGTCATGCAGAATATTTATCAATTTTTGATGTAAACAATGTGGCAACAAACATCATTGTGCTAACAGACTTTCCCCCTGTTTTTGGATTATCACCTTAGAATAGAGTCCCAGAAGTGGAATTACTGGGTTAAAGGGTAGTACTGTGTTTATGGCTTTTGAAACTTAGTGCCAAATTGCTTTCCCAGAAGACTGTGTTTAGTGTAACTGGCTCACTTTATAGGCCCATGGGAGTCACTTCGCTCCTCTAGGATGTCGGCTTGCCCTCTAACCACTAGAGGGCGTGAAAGGGTACCGCTCGGGTTACGTAGGAAATCCCCAAATTCGCTGGAGGACCCTCCGGAGTTGCTGGGCAGCTGGATGCTCCCTTAAGTAGAAGCTCAGTGCCCCTTAAGAAGCTCAGTGCCAGCACGCACAGACTTTCCTGGATTCCCACCGAGGGCGAGATGGCTTCTCGTGTGGCCTGTGGAGGAGAGCTGTCAGCAGGCACTCGGGCTCGGGTTGGAGACCGACCTCGTCACGTCTTGCTCCGTAACACAGTGTGGTCAACCCTCTCAGTCAGAGGACTCTGAACCTCAGATCTCAGCACCAACTGGACTGGCAGGAGCTCCAACCTGCTCCAGTGTGGACACTGTGCCTCTCCCAAATTTGTGACCTCCACAAAAGCAACACTCATGAATAAGACAACAGCTAGGCCTGGAGAGGTGGGCCAGCGTAGGGCTCAGGATCCCAAACCCAAGACGGTTTGTGGAAGGAGGACTTTGGGCTGTTCAACCCTAAGACGCTGAAGATGGAAGGATACTTAGGAATCATCTTGTCCACAGACCTAGGAAAAACGAAGACATGGACAGTTATAAATGATCACTTTCCTTTTTAAAATTTAAACAACATTTACTGGGCACCTGTAGTGTACTGCGCTCTGTGCTAGGCCCTGGGTGTGCCACGCGGACCCTGTAAAGCGCTGTTGTCAGGGAGCTGATGGTTAGTGCAGGGAGATGAGCTGCCGGTAGGAGGCGCTAAGCAAGGTCCACCCCATCTGAACAGCGAGGGAGACCAGACGGGACAGTGGGGCTTGTGTCTGACGTTCCAGAAAAGCACTCCTTGGGATGTATTTCTTAGATGTTTTCCGATGCTCAGATGGATGCTAAAAGGTACTAACTGAAACGCAGTTTGCTAGTTTTGTCAGCCAGTTGTGGTGGCATTATTATTATTACTGAGTAACAAACCAGCCCAGTTCAGTCGCTAACCATCTTATTTATTATTTATTATTTTCTTAGGATGCTCGCAGGTCGGTGGGCAGCTAGAGTACGTCTTACTCTCCTGGGGTCAGCAGGCTGCCCAGGATGCCGCCTAAGGTGGTGGTCTTCCATTAACCTACAGACGAGCCCCCACTTCCAATCTCTTGGATGGTGATTTCTCAGCTTCGGTTGCTGGGAAGGCAGTACACACTCGGTAGCAACCGTTCTTCAAAGCTCAAATCCTGGTCTTTTCCTGGGGCAGTGGCAGTAGCACAGTGCTGTCTCTTGACGCGGGACAGTGCTGGGAGCCCGTTGCTAGTCGGTGACACGGTCACAAGAGCAAACTGGGTGCTCTGCAGCGTGTGCCATTAGTGCTTCTTCTGGGCCCAGGTGTGCAGTAAATGACATGGGCTATTCAACAATCTGTTAGAAAACAGTCTTCATGTGACGCGATCTCGTCCAGCGGTAGCTTAGTCTTAAGTGTCCTGAGTGCACCGAAGGTAGGCTAGGCTGAGCTATGCCGTTGGATAGTTAGGTATATTAAATGGAGTATCAAAAATCATTATTTCACTTTATATTGGGTTAACATAGACATAATCCCAGCATACGTGAAGGTGCCTTTGTATTTCAAGCTTTCTCTTACACCGCGCTCACCAGTATCCCATTGGCCAGGTGCATCGCATGGCTACCCCCGATATCCCTGAGGCAGACGCACATCCTTTACCTCTGCAGACAGGAAGTGCAAAGTCCTGGGAAGGAGTGTGGATACAGGGACGGAGGTGTATCAGTTTAGGTGAATCAGGTTTATTTATTGCAGGACTTTTCAGGGCCTTCATAGATGATCCCATCAAGCCCTTCCTTTTAAAGGAGACTTAAACTCAGAGGGGAAAAAACCAATGGACCAGGATTTACAGCTCCTTAGTAGCAGTCCTGCAGGGAGAGCCCGGACCCTGGGGCTGTCCGATTGGGCTCTTCTCCTCATCCCACACTGCTGAAATGCCTTGGCCACTCTGGAAGAGCTGAGCAGCAGGTGGGCTAGGCATTTGCACTGGGGGAGAGGGGAGGCCAGAGGCAGGCTCAGAGGGACCTTGGGAAATGTGACGCTGAGCAGAGGCGGGCCGGGAAACCAGTCGGAGTCAGCGTGGGGAGACTTGTGAAGCAGGCACATTAAGGACAACTAGTGTGGACTCAGGCTGTCCACCTGGTTAACTTGGGCCAAGTTATTTTACCTCCCTGAGCCTCAGTTTCCTGGTTCACAAAACCAGAGAGGCAGCCGAAGAAGTTGTCTCATAGGGGAGGTGGTTGAGTTAATATTTGGAAAGCGCTCGGAACAGGAGTAGGATTGGATAAGCAGTCGATATAGGTTATCAACTATCATTATCAGTGTATTATTATAACTATCTCCTTTACCATCATGTTTTCTGCTTCTGGACTTTCCCACTCCACCAATCCCTTTCCCGATACCCTATTCCTTCTGTTAGGTAGTTGCCAGCTAGTATCAAAATTTAATAAATACCACTTGATGTTCAAAAGACGGTACTAGAAAAGTTTAAGGCCCCTAAATGGAGTTATGTGTTGGAAATCAGAATCTTTTCTGATGCCCTATCAAAACTCACTCTCTGGTTGCTCTGACTCTATGGATATTCACGTAGAAATGGGGGATGGGCTGAGCTCAACCAGCATGAGTAATTCCCCTGATCCTGTGGTTCTTCACCCTGATGGATTGCACAGTAGAACCACCAGGGCGGACTTCAAACAACGACCAAAACCCTCGAGGCCTAGCTCTGCTTCAGGCTATGAAATCAGAATCTCTGCCTGATGCCTGGGAAGCAGTGTGACTGAAATTCTCCACAGGTGATTCTGACATGCAAATGGGCTTGAAGACCACTGGATTACAGGGTGGGTCTGCTAGACACGGTGGAGTCGGATACAGGAGAGTTTGTAAGCCAGCCCAGTCTCAGTATTCTTCCTCATCAAATGGAAATAATCATTCGCCGTCTTGGTGGGATTTTCCAAGAAGCAAATGAAAACTATGCATGGCTGGCATGTGGATTGGGCTCATTAAATATTCATTAATTAAATAAATGACAGGAACGCCAACGCTATGTTACTAGACAGGATTACTCCCAGGCCAGGCTCGGATGCTCTTTGGTATTTGGGTGGTAGGGCTTACGTCTACTGCAGAAGGACTGAGACTCCAGGTTATGCTTGCTCCGGGCTGTTCAGCCCATTTGTTGATCAAAAGCACTAAGTCCTGGGAAAGCAAAGATCAAAAACTGGTAACTTCTGATTGCAATTCTTGCACCCGCAGGACTGGGCCAGCTCCAGGCAGGCAGGCAGGCAGGCAGGGGGTCGCAGCTTTTCTCATCAGTGGGTTAGTTCTGGCTCTATCTGTTCTTTTCTGGGTCTGGGGAGAAAGATGCCAGGAGAAACTTGTGATGTTTCCTGTGCCTGCTTGGCATGCTGAGGTCAGCCAATAGCCCAACTGGGGAGAAGGCTGGGCCAGCAGGCAAAGGATGGAGTAGTCATTTGGAGCAGGGGTGTAGGGAAGTGTCTAATCGGTTGTCTAATTGGTTCCTCCAGGTGGTAAGAGGCCTGGATTGTGGCCAGGTTCATGCTTAGCTTGTGACAGCAACTCATGCCTTTGTTCTGGAAATTTATTAATAACATGGAAGACTTGGTGAGACATTGGTTCTTATTGCTTCCTGCTCAAAGGCAGAGGGCCAGAAACATCAGGAGAAACATTGTTGTTATCTCAGCAGTTAAAGAACACTTTAAAAAAAAATCTTTCTACCTGCAATACTTTCTGAGTCTATCTTCTGCTCAATGCTATCAGTCTAGAAGATTTTGTAGGTTTAGCTCTTTGTAGTTTGTACCATGGAAACAATGGGTACAATAGGTCTACTGAAGTGTGTTCTGAGACAGTGGTATGTTCCCTCCACCCCTGGCTTGCACGAGAATCCCGAGGTGACTCACTAAATCCTTTGGATCTTTCCTTTAGATGTCTAGACGTGGCAAGATCCTGACTCCAGGACAGCCCTTTGAACCCCGTCTGAGAACTGTTCGCACCAATGGTAAAATAAACAAAGGAGTGACCATTAACAAATTAGCCTTGAGAACAGTAAATTCAATTTGAATTGTCAAAGTGCTATTCTCCATCAGGAGTGAGTGAAAATTAAAATTTGGAGGGACAAGTCCATGTACATCTGACAAGTAGATTTTTTTGTTTGAGCCAGGTTGACAATACTTTTTTTTTTGGTACGTACCTTATTAAGTTGTCAAACAAGAGAAGGATCTGAAAACGCTTTGGAAACCAGAGAGCCATGCAAGTGTTTAATTGTTTAGATTAAGGACACTTAGGGTTGAGATTCGTTGGGCCTTTGGGAACCCAAGGATGAATAATTAACCATGTGAATCACCTACTTTTACAAAATTTTGCACAGATGAACATATCTGATTTTCTTTTCTTATTTTTGAGACAGGGTCTCACTTTGTAGTTTAGGCTGTCCTGAGCTCACTATGTAGCTCAAACAAGGCTCGAACTCTTCAATCCTCCTGCTTCTTGCCTTCCAAGTGCTGGGGTTATAGGCGTGAGTCACCTCACCCGGTACTGTTGCATGTGGTTACTGGGATCGAACCAGGGCCCTTGTGCTTGCTAGGCAGGTGCTGGAACCACTGAGCTAAATCTCCAGCCCCATATCTGATTTTCTTTAGGTAAGGGGTACATAGCATTCATCAGATTCTCAGTGTGTGTGACTCAAAAACAATTACAAGCCACTACTCTATTCTGACCCTTTATGTCGTTTGCTAGGGAGAAGAATGAGTCATGTCAGAGTCTGAAGTACTACCTACAACATCTGTGCTTCTTTCCATGTCGCGGGAAGCCAGAAAAGTAAGAGAAAAATTCTGATAAAAGATTAGTAAAAGTTCTCCTCTTTCTAGAGGTCATAGGCCTTGGAATCCATCTTGGGGTTTATATTTGAGAGAGAGGGTGGGGAGGGAGGGAGGGAGGGAGGGAGAGAGAGAATAAAAATGTTCCTTCTATGAAGGCATCACAGCTCTTAAGCAGATGGCAGAAAACGCCATCTCCTTTCAGAGCGATGAAGTGAGATCGCTTAAACAAATGCTTTCAAAGACTTGAACCTGTGAGGTTTTGCTCGGAGTTCAGGAAATAACAGGATATAAATCTGCCTGAATCATCTCAGCTCACGCAGATTCAATGCTGGGCCACAGGGGCTCTGGCGACATCTTGCTCTTTTTGTGTAATGACTTTTGATGCTGCGGATTTAGATGGATTATGCCATTTAAGGGAAAGAGAGGAATATTAATATACAAAATTGTTAAATGTCAAACAAAATCCCTTAATAATGTGTGTGTTTAAGAAGAATATGCAGGCGCTTTGAAACACTTCTAACACCAGCTCAAACATTTAAGAAATCCATTTTGCAAGTTCAAACAAATAAGCCCCCAATTATACTGTACCTGCGTGAGTCTGATGGGTGATTCTGCATAGAATCCCTGGTTGGGAGTGAAGGCTCGTTCTGCTACTATTGTCAATAGCATCCCCACACCTAATTCTTCAGCCAACTGGCTGAGGGCTTAAATCCCACAGAGGAGAGTACAGCTTGCAGCTAAGAGTTAGTTTTCACATTTCTCACAAATTAATTACCTAAGTGGTTGATTTTACTTGTTTTAAAATTCAATACATGTTAGGAAATCTGATCAGTCTCCGCCCTCAAGTTCCCTATGTTTTGGTCGTAGAAGTGCTTGCTAAATAATTGCTTAAGATTTAAAATGCTGTGTGTGTGTGTGTGTGTGTGTGTGTGTCTGTGTGTGTATGTGTGTGTGTAAAATTAAGAGAGTCAAACAATAGCAACGAGACAGTATTCATTTCTTATTATATAACTTCAGTTCAGGCAGAAAACATGGCCCTTCTTTTGTTGATTGAAAAATTATATTGTCACATCATAACACTGAAGACAGGTGTGTATAAATCCTCTCTCATCAAGATAGACCGTGGTGGCTCCTTTAGTAGATGTCCTTCAGGAACTTGGGACGTGAAGGAGAAGATCCTGGGGGGCAGGGTGCTGGAGGTATAATCATGGCAGTCATCTGGGAGTTGATAGCATTTTGATTGGCTTGTGATAGAACATAAGTTTTAAAAATAACTTAATTCCCATCCTGTAGTACTTGTTGGTGAAATCTAATGATCTCTTCATAAAAACCACAGAGTTATGTTAGAAGCCATCTAGAAAACAGAAGAAATATTTCCATCCCCAAGTTAAATTTTGTTAGCACTCTGCTGTGTTTCTTGTCAGTGTTTTCCCTGGGTGTGACTGCCTCACAGCTGTGGTCATAGTACTGTACATTTTCATATTAAGAATATATTTTGCATTCATTTAAAAAATGAATCACTAATTGGAAGACTTGAATCACTAATAGGAGGTTTGAACTGAGTGGAGCTGGGGAAGGAGCACTCCAAGGAAGGACAGAGGGAATGCAGAGTCCAACAGTGGCCTCTCGGAAGGCGTCCTCTGCGGCCGTGCCTTGGGTTTTATGAGCAGTCTCATTGATCTTGCTAAAAAGCTGGGTCTGTGTAGGTGATGGACAGCCATCAGCAGTCCTGGATGAGACAGTGACATAATAGAATTGGATCCTCTCTCAGGCTGGCTTTGGAAACTTGGGGATTCCCTTAGGAATTTGGGGATTTCTTGTGGAGATGAGTAAGCAATTCATGTGTCAGGATGAAGAAGAAAATTGTTAACTAGCATCTGGATTAAAATGTACATGTACTTTTGTATGTCCTGCTTGGTGTTAGCTCCGGCAGGGTAGCTTTGTCCATCGTAAAACTGTTTAGAAAGGATTATCACACCTGCCATTTGGACTTACGGTCCACCTGTGCTTTACTTCTGCTTCTGCTTCAACAGACTCCACACCTCGGGCTGTTGACTATATGTGTCCTAGACACTGTGTTGAGAAGGCTCCTGCAGTTAGGAACGTGTCCATTGATATGGGACAAGAGCATCAGTCGTATCTGTTTGTATACTGAGTGTTTTAGTCTGAGATGTTTGCCTTCGATGTCTGTTATTTGTTTGTTTTACAGTACTTAGGGTTGAATCTAGGGATTTCCACTGAATACCATCTCAGACCTTAGTTTTAAAAGGGTCTCAGTAAGTTGCTAAGTAGCCTAAAGTGGGACTGAACTTGGGATTCTCCTGCTTCAGCCTCCCACAGTGCTAGGATTAGAGACATGTACCATCACACCCAGTTTACGTGTTTTATGTTTAGTCTTAGCATGGCCCAAATTTGTATAAGTAGAGCTGAACCAAAGGGGCTCTGAAAAAGAATCCCATAGCCGGGTGTGGGTGGCTCACACCTGTAATCCCAGCACTCGGGAGGCAGAGGCAGGAGGATTGCTGAGTTCGAGGCTTGCCGGGGCTACATACTGAGCTCAGAGCCAGCCTGAAGTACAAAAATGAGACCCTGTCTCAAAAAAAAAAAAAAAAAAAAAAAAAAAAAAAAAAAA
>PVIC010002753.1:0-31811 GCA_004025085.1 Thryonomys swinderianus
AAGAAGAAGAAGAAGAAGAAGAAGAAGAAGAAGAAGAAGAAAGAAGAAAGGAGAAGAAGATGAAGAAGAAAGAAGAAGAAGAAGAACAGTTGATCTCCCAAGAAATCTGAAATGATGCTGATTGGAGATTATCTACCTCACACACCGTTCCTCATCAGCTAAGAAATACTGTCAGTTTTGGAGTGCTGTCATTTCCTGAAGAGCTTGGGCAGAGGTGATGGTGGTATCATTACAAAGGTAATTTGTTGGGGCACTCCCCTCCACCCAGGCTAGTTCATAATGAAAAATGTCTTTAGCTGACTATTACAGACAAGAAGGAAATGAAGGAATAAAAACCCAAATAAAGAAATTGATGAGGAAGGAATTAAGGTCCTGTTTGCTTGGGAGTATAGGTATGGAACAAGATCTTCAAAAGGCTATCTGGTCCCCTTTACATAGAGGGGACATACAGTTCTTTAGTTTTGGTCCCTTTGTGTAGAGCTGGAGAACTAGAAAATAGAGCTTCCTCTTGGATATGAGTAAGATAGTGCCTTTTGATTTAATTCTGAGACAGGTGAACTTTGTTACTATTTTGTGGAACTTGGAATTAAACTCAGGGCTTTTGCATTGGGCTACATCCTCAGCCCTTTTTGAGACATGGTCTCATAAGTTGTCTAGAATGGGTTCAAACTTGTGATTCTTCTGCCTCAGCATTCCAGTACTATGGAACAGGCATGTTCCTTTGCCTGGCTTATACTACTTTTAATTAGAAGCTGGAGGAATCATTTCATGATTAGTAATATTCAACATGTATTGCTTATTAACTTTGCTTCCTGGTCCTTATTAAGACTTAGGTTAACTGTTGAAAATAAACATTCAATCAGTGATGAAAATGTTGTGTGCATGGGTGTGTGTGGTTGTGTTAAATAGGAAACGTGGAAACCAAGTAAGAATTTATAGCCAAGACGCTCATGAACAAGAGCTAGAGAAGAATGTAGACTGATACAGGGCGATAGCTTCTAATTTACAATCATTCACTGATGGTCTGTGAAACACTTCATTACATTAATATTTATTGAGTATAAGTAGGCATTTCTAAACACAACTGCCAGAGTCTCTATAATAGGGAGGTTAAAAGTAACTGAATGGAAATTCATATTAGTAGAAAAATTCAGGAACACTATGAGAGGCTAACTACATTATCAGAAAACGTGGAGATTACCTACCTCACAGGGTTGCTGTGAGAATTCGTGAGAATATATTTGTACAGTATCTGGTACATATCTGTCCAATAAATGTTTTTTTCTTTTGCTCTATCTGAGGACTATTAATATCTATTTTATTTAAAATCTACACTTTTCATGAAGAAAACTTAGTCGGTGACACTGCAAAACAGGACATACCTAAGAATGATGGTTTGGTACAAATACTATGCGACTAATTCATGAAGCCAGATTTTTTCTCTTTTTTTTTCTTCTTCTTTTTTTTCTTTTTTGAGACAGGGTCTCGCTTTGTAGTTCAGGCTGGCCCTGAGCTCACTATGTAGCCCAGGCAAGCCTAGAACTCAGAAATCTTCCTGTCTCTGCCTCCTGAGTGCTGGGATTACAGGCGTGAGCCACCATGCCCGGCTTTTCTCTTTTTTTTTTTTTGGTAATGGAAATTGAACCCAAGGCCTTTGCATTGAGCTATACCTTACATCATATATATATATATATATATATATGCACATATACACACGCATACACACATGTATATACACATATACATATATGTGTATATACATATAAAAATACACACATGTATATAAATATATATGTATATATAAATGTGTGTGTGTGTATATATATATATATATATATAATTTTTTTGAGACAGGGTCTCGCTTTGTAGTTCAGGCTGGCCCTGAGCTCACTATGTAGCCCAGGCAAGCCTAGAACTCAGAAATCTTCCTGTCTCTGCCTCCTGAGTGCTGGGATTACAGGTGTGAGCCACCATGCCCGGCTTTTCTCTTTTTTTTTTTTGGTAATGGAAATTGAACCCAAGGCCTTTGCATTGAGCTATACCTTACATCATATATATATATATATATATGCACATATACACACGCATACATACACACGTGTATATACACATATACATATATGTGTATATACATATAAAAATACACACATGTATATAAATATATATGTATATATAAATATGTGTGTGTGTGTATATATATATATATATATATATATATATATAATTTTTTTTGAGACAGGGTCTCGCTTTGTAGTTCAGGCTGGCCCTGAGCTCACTATGTAGCCCAGGCAAGCTTTAAACTCAGCAGTTCTCCTTCCTCTGCCTCCTGAGAGCTGGGATTACAGGAGTGAGGCACCATGCCCGCCATCCTTCTTTTTATATTGAGACAAAAATTCTTGCTAAATTGGCCAGACTGGGATAAAATTTGGATTCTCCTGCCTCAGCTTCCCAGAGTACTGGGATTACAGAAATGTACCACCATGGCCAGCTTGAAGTGAGCATTTTTGATTGAGATTTTTCAGTGATAAAAATAGTCCTTTAAATTTCAAAATATTTAGACTATCACAGTGAGGATAATTCTGTTGAATACAGTAATCTGTGATTTTAAAGGACACTATAGTTGGGCAGAGGATGTAGCTCAATGGTGCCGCACCTGTTTGGCAAGCACAAGGTCCTGAGTTCAATCCCCGCTTACTAAGGGGGAAGGGAAGGACACTGTGGTTACCCTGGAAGAGACATCCAAGACTAATGTCAAAGAGATGACTGGCAGCCGAAACAGTTGGAGAAGCTAGAATCCTGTTGGAGTCATGATGAGTCAGTTAAACGTAGAATGATTGTTGTTCCCGGGGGAATACCACAATGAGTAGTCAGGATTTAAATAGGCCATGAGTGGCAAGCAGGGAAAAAGGAAGCAGGGTGGCTTCATACAAAATAACATGCCATAGAATTCTACTGTTACCTCTCAGCTATTCATTTAAATCAGATTTTCAAAGTTCTTGACTAATTTTTAAAAAGTGAATGTTCAAGTTCCTCGCAACCAGGCATGGGGCCCAGTGTTGGATATAATGCAATGGAAGATTGCTTTTTTTTTTTTTAGGCTGGATTTTCTTTTCTTTTCTTTTTTTTTTTTTTGTCTGAGGGGGAAATACAGTAATTGGTATCTTAAAATGTTTACCTCCAATTTTATTTGTTTCCTGGAGACAATTGGAAAACTGGGTTGAGTATCTCGTACTCTAAGAAAACTGGATGTTTCTTTTGATTTTCCAGCTTTTTCCAAAAGGATCGCATTTCTGAGATTCTATTTCTGATATCTGTGACTTGCCAACAAAATTAGATTACTTCTAGGGTAATGAATGGAAAAGAGAATTAAATCCTTATTATTTAAACAAATTTAATCTGCATAGATATTTTGTTTTGGTTGCTCCCCAGCTTTTTTTTTTCTTCAATCTACGTTATATAGTTAAAACATATTCAACAGCTAAAGTGAACCTTAACAAAAGCGTCTAATGGAAACAGTGAACAACAGAATGGTTTGAACGAGCAGTACTCAAATCATATTCATGTAGAACACTAGTGGTTTTCATGCTACATCTAGGTATTCAGCAATAAAAAATTGAGTAACAGTAATGTTTTTCACCACTTTAAAAGAAAAAAGTAGGTTCATGGTATTTTCTTAATTTTTTTTCCAGTTTAAAAATACCTCATTTCATAAAATGTTTATGTACCAGACTCAAAATAAATAGAAAGACAGCTTTCAATCATAAATAAGACATACAAAAGCGAGACCCTGTCTCCAAAAAGCAAAAACAAACAAACAAACAAACAAACAAATAAGACAGTGGTCTATGGGACATAATAAACACATTCTTCAATATTACATATATATTTTAATTAGTTCTGGCTTTTAATATTAGATATGCATATATTAGACATGGTCAAATTTTAAAATGGGTAATGCCAATTTCAAGCAGGTTCTTTTGAGTAGTTTTCTTTATTATTTTAAATATATGTTAACTAACAAGAAAGCAGTTCTCAAAAATCATTTTGTCCCAGCTCATGCATTTGCAATTATTTGCTCATTTTCCTTCTTGTGGTTAATCTTCAATTACAGCAGTTATGCATCTCACCCATCACCTTTTTCTCAGCTTTATTTCCATACTTTGGTGTTTTCTTCTTTTTGGAAACAACTACAAACAGTTCCAGCAACAATTGCTACTATGACAACCACCAAGGCAGAAATAACACCAGGTGTTAGTCCTGCATTAAAATTCAGGTGCTTTTCATTGAGGTGATAAATTCAAGTTTGACCAGGATCCATATCTAGTTGTTTCCTATTTGCTCTTGGGTACATTTTTTTTTTTTTGAGACAGGGTCTCGCTTTGTAGTTCAGGCTGGCCCTGAGCTCACTATGGAGCCCAGGCAAGCCTCAAACTCAGCAATCCGCCTGTCTCTGCCTCCCGAGTGCTGGGATTACAGGCGTCAGCCACCACGCCCGGCTGGGTACATTTTTTTTCTTTAAATTTTTGAGACAGGGTCTCGCTTTGCAGTTCAGGCTGGCCCTGAGCTCACTATGTAGCCCAGGCAAGCCTTGAACTCAGCAATCCTCCTGTCTCTGCCTCCTGAGTGCTGGAATTACAGGCGTGAGCCACCACGCCTGGCACTGTGGTATGTGGTTTTGATTGCTGGTGGACGTGAGTCTCCACGCCCAGCATTGTATGTGGTTTCCGGGATAAAACTCAGGACCTAGCACTTGCGAGGCAGGCACCGGAACCACTGAGCTAAATCACCGGCCCTCTTGGGTACATTTTTTAAAGAATGGAACAAGGATTCACGCTTAACATCTCTTTCAAATCAGTAAGCCACATCAGCTATGTCCATATCATTCTAAATCTGCTGGGAATTTTGCATCAGATCAATAGAGATAACATCCTCATACAGAATGTTCATGATAAACTTTGCATTGAGTCGCAGTTGGTTGAGATCATCTCCTGAAGCACAGTGGGTAAACTTTCAAACCTAGCCGGGCGTGGTGGCTCACGCCTGTAATCCCAGCACTCGGGAGGCAGAGGCAGGAGGATTGCTGAGTTCGAGGCTTGCCTGGGCTACATAGTGAGCTCAGAGCCAGCCTGAACTACAAAGCGAGACCCTGTCTCAAAAAACAAAACAAACAAAAAAAAAAAAACAAACTTTCAAGCCTGCAGGACTGTGGTCTTTGTGTTTTAGTTCGGTGATGAACCGGCAGGTCCTCATCAGCGCCGGGGCACTGTATCTCAGTGTCTTTGTTGGTCCTTCGGACACTGGTGGTGTTCATGGACTAGCATGCAGCAGTGCCATTGGACTGCTTGGCTTTAAAGAGCCCATTTCCATCACAGCTGGGGTCATAAAGCCCATCATTGTTCTGGATTGCTCCTTCAGGGTTTAGCCTTCTCCCAGATTTAGAGGGAGCTATTTCGGGTCTCATCACCAAACATCTGGAAGCCAGTGCTGTGCAACAAACAGTATTCTGTGCACCGTGGAGGTACATTGGCACTGACCGTTTTAGTTCACCAAGCAAGTTATAGTCAACTTGTAGTTTTCAGTCACATACTTCTGGGCTGGGCTTCCTGCCACCACTCCTGCCAGGAGTAGGCACTCAAACAGGAAACCTATGAAGGTGCCATTCTGTGCCGAGGGACTGGGCTAGGTAAGGGTCCTCAGAGCCATGAGAATAGTGAGCTCAGGAGGGCACTTGCTGGTGGGCTGCTTGATAGAAGGTTCTTAAAATTTCATTGTAATAATTTAAGACAGAGTTGCTTTGCTTTACCATATTCATTTAAGTAAAATACAAGTAACAAATACAACAGAAGACTTGAGGATAGCTTATTATCCTTAATGTAAGACATTGTGTTCAATTGTTATGGGCATGAATTAGAAGTGATCTTATGTGTTTGAAGCATATAGTAATGTACTACATTACAGAACATTCTTATATGGAATTATGTCTTAAGTAATTATGTCATGACAATCTGGAAACTGTCTGAAGTTTTTACCTTATATGATTATTTCAAACTGGGGTGGAAAATTTCATGTTTCTATATGATGGTGAGGGCTTTAAAAGTATTATAGATGGTAAAAAGATAGGTATGGCCAGTGTCAATTAGAAGAAAGTCTTTTATGGAAGAGAAAGGTGTTGAACAAAATAAGGACTGAACCAGCCAACTTCATTCTGGCTCTTATTTATAAAAATGTATAGCATTTTGGCATGTTTTTTAAACCACACACTACTTTTTTTTTTTTTGAGACAGGGTCTCGCTTTGTAATTCAGGCTGGTCCTGAGCTCACTATGTAGCCCAGGCAAGCCTTGAACTCAGCAATCCTCCTGCCTCTGCCTCCCGAGTGCTGGGATTACAGGCGTGAGCCACCACGCCCAGCTAACCACACACTACTTTTATTCTTGGTTTACTACTTTGATCCATTTTGCTGAATGAACTAATGCTGATAAAATTTTATTCTGTAAATATAAAATCAAAGCTAATCAAAGGTACTGCTAAAAATAAAATTATTATGTCTAGTGTTTATCACAACTTAACATGTTTCTAAAAATCAAAAGTGCATGATTTGATCACAGTCAAAAGGGTAAAAAAAGTAAGTGGACATAAAAGGGAGATCAAAAGAAAAGAGAATTTTAGATACATTTTACAGAGAAAAAGCAAAACAGTTAAGATTAAATGATAATTTTAATTATGAATAATCTGATGATAGTCCCCTAAATTAATTCATCATCATGAAGCTGAAATAAACCTAAGTATTCCAGTGGAGATAATTTTATTCATGAATATTATACATTTAAATGAATCATTAAGCTTTAATTTTATTTGGAGTTGGAAATAAAATATCTATTTCTTATCTACTTCAAAACTATACACTAACCAAAATAAGTATTTTGACTTCATGTAAGCAGCTTAAATATTTATTTTCATAAATAAGCTGTGGTGATATAATTATGCCTTAATTTAGAGCCAACAGCAACTAAAACTGAAAAAATATTCACAAAATATCTTTACTATTTCCAGCCCAACCAAGATACATGAAGAACTTATGTAACTGCAAACTAATCGCTTCTCGGCCTTTTGGCTAAGATCAAGTGTAGTAACTGCAAACTGACCCAGTAGCCTCTAGTTACCAGGGGCTATTTAAATGCTAATGTATATTAATCAAAATTAAGAATTCAGTACTTCAGTCATAAGAGTTACATTTTAAGTAGTCACTACACGTACAGAATATTTGCATACTGCTGTTGTATAATACCTAAGAAGACCACAAAACATAAATGTTTTATTACTTTGTAATATTTGTTAACATGAAACAAAATTATCTATTTTGGCATAGTTTGGGCTTAAAATATGAGAAGTTAGCTTTTTATTTTAACATTAAAAACAGGGTTATATGGGATTAAAAGAACTCCTTTTTAGAGGACTAAGACAGTAACTGGTTCACTTCAAAAGATCTTAATATTTTTTGCACTCTGTAACTTCTACTTAGTCTTAGTAGCTGTTACCTATAGTCCATTTGGGTGGACATGAACATAAGCACATGTACCAAAAAACCTGGGAGATAATTTAAAGTTATTACATGAAGTCTTTCATATAATCCACCCAAATGGGCTATAATGGCATTTTAAAAGATAATATGGAATACTGTGTTCAGTTTTCTTTGATTTATTCTTGTGGTAAATTCTGTCCAACTCATCTTAGGTTTCCTGTGAGTTTCCAAGTTTTAAAATGAAAATGTCGGGCCGGAGATTTAGCTCAGTGGTTCCAGCACCTGCCTCGCAAGTGCAAGGTCCTGAATTCGATCCCTAGTAACCACATACAATGCTGGGTGTGGTGACTCGCCCACCAGCCATCAATACCACATACCACAGGGCTGGGCATGGTGGCCCACGCCTGTAATCCCAGCACTTGGGAGACAGAGGCAGGAAGATTGCTGAGTTTCAGGCTTGCCTGGGCTACATATTGAGCTCAGAGCCAGCCTGAACTACTAAGTGAGACCCTGTCTCAAAAAAAAAAAAAATTCATATTCTGAGAAATTCTAAGGTTCTGGGAAAATTGGCCAATTTGTGTGTGTGTGTGTGTGTGTGTGTGTGTGTGAGTTTTGAGACAGAGTCTCGCTTTGTAGTTCAGGCTGGCACTGAGCTCACTATATAGCCCAGGCAAGGCTCGAACTCAGCAATCCTCCTGCCTCTGCCTCCTTAGTGCTGGGATTACAGGTGTGAGCCCACCATGGGGGTGTGTGGTACTGATTGCTGGTGGGTGTGAGTCACCATGCCCAGCATTGTATGTGGTTACCAGGTATCGAACTCAGGACCTTTGGCTTGCTAGGCAAGTGCCAGAACCACTGAGCTAAATCTCCGGTCCAATTTTTTTTAAATTTTTTATTTTTTTAGGCAAGTTCTCCCTTTGTAGTTCAGGCTGGCCCTGAGCTCACTGTGTAGCCCGAGGAAGCCTCAAAACTCAGCAATCCTCCTGCCTCTGCCTCCCTAGTGTGGGGATTACAGGCATGAGCCACCACACTCGGCAATACCAGGAAAATAGGAATGGCTTGTCACCCTGGAGATAAGGCATGGGGCTTTTATATTTATTTTCCAAAATAACAGGGATTTAAGAATTTTTTATATTAAATTATATGACTGTATAACATCCTATAAATGTAACTATACAATAATATAGACTCAAGATAATCTGCTTCAACTTGCCTTTCCTCAACCTTATATTCTAGTTATACTTAATTTCTTGGTATTCCCCAGGTATGCACTTTCACATCACTGTGGTGCCTTTTTCTTAGGCCATTCCCAGCCTGGAATACTTTTTCATTCAACATACATAGAATTTACCCACCAAGATTCAACTCAAATAACACCTTTGAGGTTTTCTTTTTTTCTAATTTTAAACTCCACCTGCCAAAAAATGACTTGCTTCCTTTGTACTCTGCCAGGAAGTTACCTTTCTTTGGTGATGTTTGTTTTAAATCTTTGCTTTCTATATGATTGCTTTGCACTCAAGTCCGAATAGCCCTTTTTATTACTACTGTTTAACTGTTTCCGGAACACAGGAAATGCTTTTTAAAATTCATATTGTAAAAATTTCAAAACTATTTTACCTACATTATTTCATTTCTTAATAATTCTGTGTGTTTTGCAAACCTAATTGCTGCATACATATTTGGGTTAGAGACAGTCACTTGTCCAAGGTTAAATACTGGTAGGGTTGAGATTAAATTCTATGTCTTATACGATTTTCCAGTACATCCCATTGAAGACTGTCATTGGCCAGGCTGAATTACTCTGTGTTCATAAAAGAAAGGTGATCTTACAATATTCCAAAAGCAGCCTTCGCGTGCAAGTTCACCTTTTCTCCCTATGCTTCACACTCGAACATATTCTCACTTCCCCAATTTAAGTCTACATGGCAAGAAATGTGGGCTAAACCATTATTTGATGTTAAATCAAACTGTCAAAAGCTCACAGACCATTAAAGGTTAGTCCAGAAAGCTCTTCACTACCAGGACTGTTAGGTTTTTCAGTTTAGTATACTTTTCAAAACTTCCAAGCTCTGGCCTGATGGATTCCTTCTACTTTGTCTCTCTCACACGTTACTGACTGCGGGATAATTAATAATCACAATACAAAGCCCGGTTAGGAACCAATGGAAACAGGTTACATCCTGCGCCTGCTACTGTTTCTGGCTTTTATCTTTACTCACGATTAGAAAAAATTAAAGCCACTTCACAGGAGGACGTGAGAGCAGCAATGCAAAAAGCACATTTTAGTTTCTAACCACAAAGTAAGCCAATATTTAAGAGCTGAGGTGTAAAATAATTTACAAACTTTCGTTGTAAGCCCGTAAAAAATGCCATTATATTTGAACAGCTCTTCACTAACATAATGCAATCCACTGGATTTGTTTTTGTTTTTGAAGACAGGGGCCCGCTTTTATAGTTCAGGCTGGCCCTGAACTCACTATGTAGTCCAGGCAAGCCTCGAACTCAGCAATCCGCCTGTCTCTGCTTCCCAAGTGCTGGGATTACAGGCGTGAGCCACCACGCCCGGCACTGTGGTATGTGGTAGTGATTGCTGGTGGGCGTGAGTCACCACGCCCAGCATTATATGTGGTTAACCGGGGATCACACTCAGGATCTTGCGCTTGCGAGGCAGGCGTCGGAACCATTGAGCTAAATCTCCGGCCCAATCCACTGTATTTTGACAATAATACACTTCCTTTCTTAGCACAAGAAGGCCGCAGGCGAAATACCCCACAGGGCTGCTGAGCCGCTGAAGTGCTGAGCCACTAGATAGCGAGGCTGCGCGCGCACGTTCCTCTCCACTTCCGGGAAGACGAGTGACGTACTTCTTATGCGCGCTGCGCGACACACTCTGTCTGCGCAGTGACGTCACTTCCCGGCTCCGACTGGCACATTGCTGAGCTTTCGGCGCGTTTCCTGGGAACAAAAATGTCTATGGCCAGTGATTTCTACCTGCGGTACTACGTCGGGCACAAGGGAAAGTTCGGACACGAGTTCCTGGAGTTCGAGTTTCGGCCGGACGGTGAGCAGATGAGGGACCGAGCGGGTGCTGGGGAGGGCGAAGCGGGAGCGGAGGGCGCTGGAATGGGAGGCGGCCGGAGGCTGGCCCTGCTGCGGTCGAATACAGAAGAGAAGAGTTTAAGAATGTAGGAGGCCACGGATATGTACATATCGTATCTTTTCTCTGGTATGTGAAATTGAAGTTGTAAATACGTTCTAGAATGCATGATCGATACTGTGAAATAGTAAATATTCAAAGGCAAATGGTGTTTAGGGGGTATATAATGAGAAAAAAATTGATGGTTAAAAATAAAAGGAAACAGCTTTTGTATATAGGGGCGGGGGTGGTAGGGTGGGTAGGGGAAGGGAAAATGAGAATTAAATTATGTCATATAGTGGTACAAATTCTCAGCGTGGAGTAATTGTGATGTGTATATATAATGTACCAGTAAATTAAAATTAAAAGAGTGTAGGAGGCCTGAGCTGTTTTGTAAGAAATAATTATTTGCTGTAAATAGATTCAAGAAAGCTGGTCCTGCCACAGACTGAAAAGTTGAATCTACAGTACTAGGAATCCTAGGATCAGCGTACCTAGGATCAGGGCACCAAGGAAGGACTTTAAGAGGCCTAATGCCTGAATATTTTAAAGCAGAGGCCCAATAGATACTTAAAATCTTTGACCAGTAACATCGTTCATTCATTCTATTTGTTCAGGTTGAGGGTATTTATTAAATGAGTATGATGTGTTTAAGGCGCTTAAGTGTAGTTTGCCATGAGGATGCATTACCGAGTACAAAAGGTGGGGGGAGTTCTGCAGGAGAGAGTCATGAAAAGCTTCCTGGAGGAGGAAACACCTGAGATTGAATGTAGAAATGAGAACGACTGTATGTTCTTGCTCTTTGAAGAAAAGAAAATCAGACTGAAAGCGATATGAGCAGAGCGCTACTTAAGTTTCTTCTTCCTCTTCTTCTTCCTTCTCCTCCTCCTCCTCCGCCTCCTTCTTCCTTCTTTCTTCGAGACAGGTTCTTGCTCTGTAGTTCATTTTGGTCTTGAACTCACTATGTAGCCCAGGCTGGCCTCAGTATATAGATTGTGTGTTTCTCAGTCACAATTATGAAAAATTTTCAGTATCATATTTGCACATTAATTTGAATGCACATTAATGTGAATGAAAAGAATTAGTAAAGATTGACTTGGTGTAGTGGAGACAGTGAGTATTGGAAGGAAGTAGATCTAGATCGGAATCTTGTGTGACGCTGGGCAGGTTACTTTGTTTTCTCAACTGTGAGTAGGGTGAGAGAATAGAACTTGCTTTTTAGAGTTATAGTCCATATTAGATCAGATGTTTTCACACTTAGCACCGAATATATATGTCAGACTTTAAGAGAACTAGCAATTCTTTTTCAGATTTTCTTTTTAGATCATGAAATAATTTTAAGAAAATAGGCCTAAGAAATGACCTATGATATATTGAAGGCATGGAGTATTTTAAAATTTGGCTAGTCTGTCATCAGCCAGTTTACCAGACAATACTGAGGGTCTACATTGGTCTTAACACTAGGGAGGAGGAAATATTAATAAAAGTGCTAGTGCACCTGGGCATGGTGTACCAGCCCCGTAATTTCAGCTCTCTGGGGAGGTGAGACAGGAGCATCACAAGTTTGAGCCCACCCTGGGAAACTTTGCGACTTAGTGGGACCCTGCCTCAGATAAAAAACTTTTAGAAAGGACTAGGAGTATAGGATGGTGCAGAGGTCCCCAGTTCAATCTCCGCCTTTAAAAATAGTGTAAAATGGTCTTGACCTTCAAAACTGTAACATTTCTTTATTTTAAAATTTTTAGCAGTTTCTGCTGTTATGGACTGAATTTCTTTTCCACTCCTCACAGGAAAACTTAGATATGCTAACAATAGCAATTACAAAAATGATGTCATGATCAGAAAAGAGGTAAGTTCTTTCCAAGTACGTACTTTTGTTTTTACATGTAGTCAATTTTCCTCATGTCTGTGTGAAATTTACAAAAATTCATTCTAAGGCTGTATTTTAAAAGTCAATAGATTAAAAAAATCTTCATTTCGATTAGATGTGATAGTGGCATTAGTAACAATAGAAGCAATTTGAATATAGTAACTTGCAGTCTTATATTTGAAAATGTCTTCTGATCACTTTGTAGTTCACTGTCTTTTTACTCTTCACCATGTAAAACTAATTGATAATAAATATGTAATCAGTATGATTTTAAATGAGAGATTCAGGAGTTAGATTCATGGATAAGAAAGAGTTCAGAGTATTAATTGTGATTTGTTCTTACATATTTCTCTTCACCTTGTAAACCTCTTATTACCACTAATGGCCATTTAAGTCCCCCAGGTGAGAAGATATTAGAGGGCTATACATAGTAGAGGAGTAGGTTAGAAGTAGAAAAAAATAATATGCTGCGCCTTTGGAACCAGGATTAAATTTATCTGTGATACTCCATTGAATAGTAGAGATTTGAAAGTCTGTTTTGTCATATCCAAGTTGTATAAAGACATAGGTGCACATTAGAAATTTTGTCATTGATTTTCAGGCATATGTTCACAAAAGTGTAATGGAAGAGCTGAAGAGAATAATTGATGACAGTGAAATCACAAAAGAAGATGATGCTTTATGGCCACCCCCTGACAGGGTGGGCCGGCAGGTTTGTGTTTGTGATCTTTTACCTAAAAGTGTTAAAAAATTGTTAATATAATTACAACAGTATTTCCCTACATTATTTAGAGTGGCTCCTTAAGGATTCTTCGTCACCTGACCTCTTTTTGAATGTGGTGCCAAGAGATTGAACTTAGAACCTCACACAGGCTGGACAAGTGCTCCTCCAGGAAGCTGCTACCCTGACCCTTCTTAACTTCCTTTCCATACTGCCTTTCTGGGCAGTGCAAAATGTTGACATTTTTCTGAAAAGCTTTCTCTGTAGCTACCCTACCAGTTATGATATTTACACACTGTTAATGAGTAAATTCTATTGTATGTTATTTATTAAGAATATGAATAGCCGGGCGTGGTGGCTCACGCCTGTAATCCTAGTACTTGGGAGGCAGAGACAGGAGGATTACTGAGTTCGAAGCTTGCCTAGGCTACATAGTGAGCTCAGAGCCAGCCCGAACTACAAAGCGAGAAAAAAAAAAAAGAATATGAATAGTGTAGTTCGTTAAATTTGAGACATGATTCTCAGTGGCTATATAAAGTTTACTTCCTTGACATTTATAATTTTCAGGGTAACTTTACATCCATGTACCACAAAGAGCTATTTGATTGGTCTCTGTTCAAACTGACCATTGCACTTGCTTCTCATATTCCCTTTAGAATAACTGATGTTTCTCAAAGGGCTTCTGAAGAACTTTGAAGGCCTAACTTCACTCTGTAGAGAGACAATTTGGTTTCTGAATTGAGTCTTTCTGACTTTTGGAGAAATGAGACACAACCTCTGGAAGAAAAAAAGCATTTAATTTCACTTTGTTATATTGCTGAGGATTATACTTTCACATTCTTTGACTAGAAGAAAATTTGGAGAAATCTAACAGATGCCAACAGTAACATTAATTTAACTCTGCTATTTAAAGAATCATTATGTAGGAAAATGAAGGTAATAGCAGTATTTATTTTATGCGTTATATCACTTAGTGAAAGTAACTTTAGGCCTCAGTTTTTGCATTTGTATGCATGGACTAAAAAGCAGAAGCCATGGCAGTTAACATTTTATATCTTTTAGATTAAGAGAAAGACTGGTGTTTCACCCACCAGCTAGCTATGTTCATAGGGTTTGGTTAGTGGGCAGGAGCAGGTGTGTTCCAGAAGTGATCTGTTGGATCATTAGGTCAAAAGTTCTGCAGTTGTTAGAGCATCTTACTTAACTTTCCATTTGATATATGCCATGAACATTGTGATTAGGTCTCCTGGTTAAGTGTGTAGCTAAGATTCTTTAATATTTTGTTAATTTAACTTGAGAATTCATGACAGAATCATCTTGTAAACAGCAGTTTTAGGTTTGCAGATAAACAATGTAGAGAACAATTTGTCCAGTAATATGGGTGCTAGGAAGAACTATATTACTTTGTATTTGTTTTACAGGTTCTTAGTGATGAATAAAAAAAACTATTGGTTTTAAGTCTTAAGAGTCCTGGAATCAAGTATTTCTTGTGTCACTTGAGTGCCTGTAAATACCGGCATGTTTTCGTATGCTGTATGCATAGTTTGGCACATTTGTAAATAAACCTAATAAAGCTTATTTTACAAGGTTATTTTAGGTTTTATAGGAAAGGTGAAGTCCCAGAAACAGGGCCTGATGTATATAGTAGGTGTTAAGGTGGGAGGTTTTATGAATATATATTTTATTTGCAGAGTATTGTAGCAAGGGAAATGTATTTACATTTGGTAGACTACAAATAGGTTTATACTGTGTAATGATAACCTGAGCTTGAAGCATGCTTCTGATGTTTATTGACAGTATAAGAAACTTCTATGTATCATTTTATGCTGTCTTTATGATGATTCTGGAAGGCAGTTCCTGATTGGTTTTGTCATTTGGGGTAGAACTTGTGAGCAATGAGGTTTTTTTGTTTTTTTTTTTGCTTTTGAGACAGGGTCTTTGTAGTTCAGGCTGGCCCTGAGCTCACTATTATTATTATTATTATATTATTATTATTATTATTATTATTATTATTATTGCGAACTCAGCAATCCTCCTGTCTCTGCCTCCCGAGTGCTGGGATTACAGGCGTGAGCCACCACGTCCTGCATTGTGGTATGTGGCGTTGATTGTTGGTGGGCGTGTCTCCACGCCCAGCATTATATGTGGTTACCGGGGATCAAACTCAGGTCCTTGCGCTTGCAAGGCCGGCACCGGAACCACTGAGCTAAGCCTCCGGCCCCAACGGTGAGGTTTTTATTTAAGGATACAGTCTGTAACTGAACACCTTCCATCTGTTCCCCTTTATTTCTTTTGACTGCTAGAAAATTTACAGCTTCAAATGAAACTTCTTTCTGGCAAGAATACAGGTTATCTCTGCAATAGATTTTTATATTAAAAATATTTGTTTCTTTTTTCTTTAGGAGCTTGAAATTGTAATTGGAGATGAACATATTTCTTTTACCACGTCAAAGATAGGTTCTCTTATTGATGTAAATCAATCAAAGTGAGTATGTTAAAACATTTTGGCTAAGTTGACATAATTTATTAGAGACTTACTTTAGAACTATAATCTGTTTGTGAGTCAGTAATGGTGTCCATTGCAGATCTGATTTTGATTTTTATGTCCTTAAAGACTTATCTTGTGTGTCAAAGAAGCTAGAAGATCAAAAGAGCATCTTCATCCAAAATTATGCCCATTATAATCTATTCCATAATTACCTGTAATCCACACATTATCCATAAGAATGCCCAGTATTCATTAGTGATTTTGTAAAGAGGTCTGGAAACGGTGTCACAAAATTTAAGGAAAAGAAGTTCTTACTGAATTATGTCAGCCTCATGAGCTTTCTCTCACTCTTATCACTCTTTGCCATGTTTTAATAATTGAAAAAGTGGCAAGAATCCAGCATAGTCCTGTGTTAGCTGTGTCTGCCCAGTTTGCCGCCTCCTGTGGGCTGCTGTAGTGCATTGCACTGCCTTTCAGCCAGGCCCTTTCTTCCTCTTTCCTTCCAAACTGTCCTCATAGAGCTCTCACTTTTTCAAATCACCCAAAATCATAACGACTTGTTTTGTTTATCTGCTTCACTGGCCTTAGTGTGGATTGAACCTGTGGTCTTTGCACTGAGCTACATGCTTAAGCCTTTTTCATTTTTAATATTTCAAGACAGGTTTTGGAAAGTTGCCCAGGCTAGACCTGCATTTGCACCCCCTTCCTGCCTCAGCTTGCTAGAGTGCTAGGATTGCAGAGGGGCACTGCCACGCCTGGCTCACTTTACTAGTTTTGAATGTGAGTTTCGTGAGAACCTTGTGTTTTTAGAGTTGTCATAATGTCTTCCAAAGAATAGATGGCTTTATGTGAGTTTTTATTAGAGGCAAAGACAAAAGAATAAATGCAAAATAAGGACAGGAAAGACTATCTTCACAAAGAGTACCTGTTTGCTTTTAAATGATTAGTTTTCTTAGTGTTGCTGAGTATGTGGCATTCAGTGGTCACAATGCTTTTATGGAAAGCAACTTGGCAGTGGTAGTTTGTTTTTTATTTATTTATTTTTCTGTGATACCGGGGATCAAACTCAGGACCTTGTGCTGTCCAGGCAGGTGCAGTGCCACTGAGCTACATCTCTGGTCCTGGAAAACAGTTTGGAACATGGATGTGAAACTTCTAACACTTTTTATTCATTTTTTGCCCTAATAATTTCTTGTAAGCATCCGTTTCAAGGAAATCTCAGATATTAGCAAAGCTTTGTCATGCATAAAGATGATCACTGAAGCTCTATTCATAACTGAAAAAAATCCATATATTAAAGATAGACTGGTTAAGTTAAAATTATCAGTGAATTTCTTTTAAAGCTGTGATAAAAATAAAGCCACCGAGAATGATTTTAGTTATACAAAAAAAAGAAACAAAATGTTTACTGTTGTTAATTAGGGTGATAGTATTGCAGAATTATTATGAGTAGTTTATTTTTTTATTCTACACTTTTGTGACGCATAGCTTATGTTCTGTAAGGAGATGAACACTTTAAATATGGAAATATATACTCACAGAAAAGCTTTTGCCTTACAGAACGGATAGAGGTGTTAAATCATTCAGTTGGTTCAGTTCATTTCAAATTCTTTCTCTTACATTCCATGAACTTAATTGTTAATAGTGTTTCAGTTTTGTTTTAGGAATTTGTAATATTATATTTCTTTAGGATCAAAACACTAATTTCTACCTCTTTAAATTTTAGGGATCCTGAAGGCCTTCGAGTATTTTACTATTTGGTACAAGACTTGAAATGTCTAGTTTTCAGTCTTATTGGATTACACTTCAAGATTAAACCAATTTAAATTGTATATTTGTGAAGCTCTTTGTATATTTGAGGGGTGGGGAAGGAAGGGTTTGTTTGTCATTTCTAATATTTGAATTTTTATGAATTAAAAACTTTTTGTATGTAAACTGAACATATGAAAATATATAAACAGGCTTAATGGTTTTTCTTGGGTCTAAGTAGCTGAAACTGTCCACACATACATTAAATTCTGTAAATAAAAGCTACTCTCTGTTAAAAGTGTGCTTTAATAAAACATCAAAGCCTGGGTGGAAAGTTCTATGCTTTTGATTTTTCTTTGCAGGAAGCTATGTCTGTGGTTCACTTTAAATATAATAAAAAATTGTTAATAGTACATACATCCTATGGCAGGGATTCTTGCATGTTGAAATATATAGCCAAATTTCTGTCCGTTAAAGGCAATTGCTGATCTCCCCTTATTTCTCCCTTACCTGATAGGATTTACTTATGGGTGTTTACTGAAGTCATTTACAGCAAGTACTGGATTTTTTCACATTAATCGTAAACCCTTGTGAAATAATTGACATTTAAATATTTTTGGTGTCTAAAGTGTAAAGAGTATGGGGAGTACACCAGGGGTGATCTTTGATCACACCGGTATTCCTTATATTTGTGTGTGTGTGTGTGTGTGTGTGTGTGTGTGTGTGTGAAATGAACTTAGTATAAAATGTATTATTTATTTTTGGTGTTTTTGAGACAGGATCTCACTCTATATTTCAGGCTGGTCTTGAACTCATTATGTATCCCGGGCTGGCCTTGAACGCATAGTGATCCATCTGCATCAGCCTCCCAAGCGCTGGAATCACAGTCCTGTGGTATCATGCCCGACCTTCTGAGGGCTCAGCAGGAATCCTAAAGTACTAGAAACAGAATAGCTATATCCAGTACCTTTTTTTTTTTTTTCAAACATGGAAATGTTCTTTCTAGCCACCTGTGGCTATAACCTTCAGTTATGGATTACTTAGGATCTACCTAGTTCATCTGAATTTATAGTGTTAAAGATACAAAATGACTGAAGTAATTGTGAAGAATATTCACATGCCTTTTATAGTAAGCCTACTATAATGTTATTTGTTGATGTTTTCACATATTGGTGCCAATTAATTTTGGTTCTGCTGTTTAATTGTGGTGAAATTTGGGTGGCCACAACATAGCTCTAGAATGTGGGTGTCCAACTTCTTGCCATACCAAGTAAAGAAGATTTGTCTTCAGACACATACAAAAATGCATAGAGGGCCAGAGATTTAGCTCAGTGGTTCTGGTGCCTGCCTAGCAAGTGCAAGTTCCCTGGTTTGATCCCCTGTAACCACATACAACTGGGTGTGGTGGCTCATGCCTGTGATACCAGCACTTGGAGGCAGAGGTAGGAGGATTGCTGAGTTCGAGGCTTGCCTGGGCTACAGAGTGAGCTTAAGGTCAGCCTGAACTACAAAGTGAGTCCGTCTCAAAAAACAAAAAAAAAAGAAAACAAAAACAAAAATGCATAGAATAGTTAATGTATGTAATGAAACTTGGAAGATTTTTTATTATAATATTTAAAAAGAATAGAGCTGGGCATGGTGGCTTACACCTGTAATCCCCGCACTTGGGAGGCAGAGGCAGGATTGCTGAGTTCGAGGCTTGCCTGGGCTACATGGTGAGCTCAGAGCTAGCCTGAACTACAAAGCGAGACCCTGTCTCAAAAAAAAAAAAAAAAAAATTAGAAACAAGTGGGACTTTAACCTTGCTTTATAAAATAAGCAGTCATAGGGCTGGAGGGTTAGCTCAGAGGTTCCGGCGCCTGCCTCGCACGTGCAAGGTTCTGAGTTCGATCCCCGGAAACCACATACAATGCTGGAGGTGGAGACTCACGCCCACCAGCCATTAATACCACATTCCACAGTGCCGGGCGAGGTGGCTCACGCCTGTAATCCCAGCACTCGGGAGGTAGAGACAGGCGGATTGCTGAGTTCCAGGCTTGCTTGGGCTACATAGTGAGCTCAGAGCCAGCCTGAACTACAACGCGAGACCCTGTCTCACAAAAAAAAAAAAAAAAAAAAAAGGTCATGACATTTAATTGAACAGATTGGTTTCAGTTGGATCGGAAGTGACGAGTGTGGGAGCTGGACTTGGTGGTGCACTCAGCCCTGTCCACAGCTATCCATAGTCAACTGTGCTGCTTGCATTTCAGCCATGAAAGACAGTTCTGAGAATCACATGATAATGTCACAAGCTTATGATCCTCTGGGGTTCACTGCCCACTGAGCAGGGTTGTGGGTTGGACCAGCCCATTGGAAAGCCTGACTGGTGCCCTGTTTGCCTTGAAAACAGCTGATGCTGCTCTGAAAACACCGGCTGTTCTCTTCTAGTTGGCTGTGAAATCACCAGCACTCCATATCACTGAGCAGGACAACCCTTGTTACTTTCTGATTCTTTGTATGGCTGAATGATTTTGCTCAAGTTGTAGGTCTTGATTAATGTACAGTATAATACATTTCATAATTGTCTTTCACTTACATGTCACTGAGGAGAAAGAGGAGCAATTGCTTTTGAACCTCACGTGTGGCCAGTTACTGTGTTTCCCCCAGAGTTGTACTTGGGCTCCTGGTGCGTAAGACTGTCCTCTCAAAGGTTGAACAGGGTTGGGAAAAAAGTAGTTGCTGGATTTAAAAACCTGTAACTTGCTCTGGTTCATTCTCCTGGTGTTGTTTTATATTCTTCCCCACTATACTAAGACTTCTCATGTTCACTTTTTATATTTACATTTTTTAGTTTCTTACATAGGGTGTCACTGTGTGGCCCAGGCTGGCCTTGAATTTGGAGTCCTCTTGCCTCAGCCTCCCAAGTGCTGGGATTACAGGTGTGTGCCAACATGTCTGGCTTGAGCTATCTTTTGACTGATAGGCAGTGGTCACCAGAAACTGAATTTTATATGGAACTGGTTTAAGTGAAAGTTTTGTTTTGTTACACTCAGATCAGCCAATCTGAGCCCTTTAGCACCTTCATGAATGGAGAAGCCTCCCTGATCAGGTTGCTTTTCTGGGTGATCTGCATTGCATTCCACTTTTGCCCTTTCTTTGTGGGATGGTAAGTCACATATAGAACACCTAGCTTTCTTTTCTGCCCTTTAAAAGTTTTAATATATAAAAGAGTTTTTGGGGGCAGTCCTGAGGATCAAACTCAGGCCTTTGTGCTTCCAAGGTAGCCACGGTACCCCTTGAGCTAAATCCCTGGCCCCATAATATCTAGAAGTTGTGAGGCAGTGTCTTCCTGAATTGTCAGACTGCCAGGGCTGGGCTCAAACTTGTGATCTTCTGGCCTCACTTTCCCAGAGTACTGGGATTCTAGGCTTGTGTCATCATGTCCTTCTAACTGTTGTCTGTGTAGTGAGTGATTTGTACACATCTTACCAGTTGCTTTTCTTTTCTTTATTGCCTTCAGATTATTATTAAACCCATAATGTAGTCTGAGGTGGTAATTTTGTTGCTATGGAAATCTATATTTACCACAAATCTTTGTATTTGTGCATACACCGGAGAATCAAGAACTTAAACATAGATGAGGATGTGTCTGTCAGATGTGGTGTAACTGTGATTGTTTTCTCACATAGAGCCTGATGCACTAGCTCTGCTTGACCTGCGCTGTATGTACAACACAACAAGGACTGCTGTGGAGAATCACTACGATCAGCTAAACTCTTACGTGTACAGAGTCCGCCCCAAAATCATGCAGATGTCAGGAAAATAAAAACATACGTAAACATTTTAGTACTAGATTTATTGAGACATCATGAGATTAATGCAAATTACCTTTGTCCTCTACAATTACAAGAGGTGGTCAAAGTGGTCATGAGCTTCCAGACACTTATTGGTATGGCAAGGTGTTGCTTGGGTCATCTTGGCCATTGAGAGTATGACACAAGCATTTTCAATTTCTTCTCTCAGGGCATTGTAGAGATGGTACCAGTTTTCCCTATTTGAGCCTAAAATTTAGTGTCTTTCAGTGGCGTAGAAGTAAGGTATTAGGAAAATTAAGGAAGTGGGAACCTGGCCAGAAGTGGTTCCCCTTCCCAATGAAATGATTTGCCCCTGAAGCACCCTCCAGCTAATGGTTATTCCTAGTATCCTCCCTTTAGCTTGGGACAGGAAGTCAGTGGCTGCTGTGAAAAGAGAAAGTCACTGAGATGTAAAGTGTGACTGGAAGGTGTGAGGGTGTGGCCAGCAGTTGTGCGCAAAGTTTCTAGCTAAACACATCAGTAGAAAGGCATGGGTACAATATGTGGCTTCTCAAGGCTGCAGAAAATAAAGGAAAGCTTTGTATATTCACGTATATGTGTATGTGCTTTGCACAAAAGGGAATTTGGAAAACAAAGTTCAAGAACATTCAAAATATTCTTCAGATTTCTCATTTTTCTGTTTTTAAAAAATTGAATTCTTTTTTTTTTTTTTTTTTTGAGACAGGGTCTCGCTTTGTAGTTCAGGCTGGCCCTGAGCTCATTACGTAGCCCAGGCAAGCCTGGAACTCAGCAATCCTCCTGTCTCTGCCTCCCGAGTGCTGGGATTACAGGCGTGAGCCACCACGCCCAGCACTGTGGTATGTGGTATTGATTGCTGGTGGGTGTGAGTCTGTGGTTACCGGGGATCGAACTCAGGACCTTGTGCTTGTGAGGCAGGCGCCAGAACCACTGAGCTAACCCTTCCGCCCAAAAATTGAATTCTTTTTTGGTACATTTTATATACAGTTCACAATCAGTGTTCAACATCACTGGACATACAAGAGACACAGATGAAAACAACACTCCACAAAGAATGGCTGTTGTAGTGAAATCATTTTTCTGTTTTATTAACTGGCTGTGATAAAATTTAGTACTTTTGATGTGGTGTGTTTCAGTACTGCTTTATCTGAGTCAAGTTAGGAGTTTTAATCAATCCAGTGGAATACTCTTATTTAAAAAAAATGTTGTTTGCTTTTTCCAGCAATGCAGAGATTACTAATTAAAAAAAATAGAGTTTAGAGGCAGCAGCTACACAATCTGGTGTTCCAATTAGTATCAAAAACTATGAAAACTCTAGATTTTGTAATCAATTTCTCCTAATTGTATCCTTTTTGTTAATCAAATTGATACCTGCCCCGTATGCTGCATTTATAATAATAAGACAGACGTGGTCCTCACTCCTGGGCTTTACCTTATGAAAAAGGTGACAAACAATATGTAAAACATGTTTTTGTTTAAAGCATGCTCTGTACTTATTTAGCTTCCATCCTGAGAGTGACTCATCCTCTCAACAGCTACAGGACTCTAAACCAAAACAGAAAAAGCCTCAACACTACCACAATCAGCATGGGGTGAGAGAGAGAGAAACACTCCCAGATTCGAGGCCCAGAGTGTTTTTTCTACAGCCATCATAGTATGTTGCCATGTTTTCCTGTTCCTGAGACATACATCTATATCTATAGATATATCTATATATATATAAATTGTTTTGAGACAGGGTTTTGCTTTGTAGTTCAGGCGGGTCCTGAGCTCACAATGTAGCCCTGGCAACTCTTGAACTCAGCAATCCTCCTTTCTCTGCCTCCCGAGTGCTGGGATTACAGGTGTGAGCCACCACGCCCGGCACTGTGGTATGTGGTACTGATTGCTGGTGGGTGTGAATCACCACACCCGGTATTTTTGTATGTGGTTACGGTGGATCAAACCAGTGACTTCGTGCTTACTAGGCAGATGCTGGAATCACTGAGCTAAATCTCTGGTCCTGCTCCTGATGTATTATGTTAACATAGCATCCCTACCTTCTCTACACCTGCCTTTCAAGCCTGACGTGGTGGAATAGAAAGCTGGCTTGGCGTGCCTTAGTTCAACTTTTGTTGTTGTAGTAGAGCACCTGACACTGATTTTTGTAAGAGGTTTCTTCTAGCTCATGATTCTGAGCTTTGGAAAGTTCAAGGTCAGATATTCACATCTGATGAGAGCCTCGTGTTGCTTTAACTGGTGGCAGAAAGTGGAAGGACAACTGGTTATGTGAGGGAGTGACAGAATGTAACAAGTGGACTGTCCTGTCAGGTGCTAAATTCCCTTAGGATAAAAGCATTCATCCCTTCATGGGCCTATGTTTATGACTCAAACACCTCCTATTTGAACCCACACCCAGCATGGCTACTTTGGGGTCCTCAGTACAAGTTTTGATGGGACTAACCATATCCAAGGCATAATAGTTGTGTGGAGATTTCTGGATTCCAGTCCTATAGCTTCTATTTTATAGGAACTTAGGGAAGAAAATAAAACAAAAACAAAATGAAAAAAAAATTTCAGTGTTGTAAACCTTGCCTGTAATCCTCTCTGTAATGCTAATTGAATTCAATTCTCCCAACCCAGTGAAATGGGTGATACTCTCCTTGAACGTGGGAAGAAACTGAGACTTGAAGATTCAGAGGGATATGTTGGAATTGTTATAGCTATGAAGAAATTTTCATAGCTTGAATCTTGTACATCAAATGATATTTTACATTCAGTGAGAGCTCAGCATCTACACCGGGTTATAAGGATACACACTACTTAGTCGATTCTCACCTTGGGAGGTCAGTGGTCCTGTTTTACTGTGCTGAATCCGAGGCTGAATAATTAGGAGACTCACCAGAAGCCCCCCCTAGCTATAGCCTGTGTGTCAACTACATCCGTCTCCTTCCAGAATACACACGCTGAGGCAAGAACTTTACTGGAAACCGAACCCCTTCTGAATCCAAGCTTATCTATCCATCCAGACCTTAGTTTATTCTTTATTTTACTTTTTAAAGTATGAGGATCAAACTCAGGGCTTCGTGTGTTCACTCTAGGCTAGTGTGCTATCACCGAATGACCTCCCCAGCTGTCAGACTGTTTTAAACTTGGCTGAGGAAATAACGTCAACATGTCTTTAGACAAGTCAAGTAGCCTCTTGAAAGTTTCTTTGCAGAGAACCAAGTGGCTACTTATCTCAGCCTGAGGAATATATAGCCCACGACTATCTTTCCTTTCCCATCAGCATCAGTTTTATTCATACAGTTTCCTCTTTTCACTTTGGTCAAGAGGAGGGGCAGAAAATTTGAGCTGGCGTACCATTCAACCGTAATTCATTTCTGCATTTTGTCTCAGCCTTGAAGAGACCTGGGACAGCAAGGCCAATACATTTCTCATTTTGGGTCAGCTTCTTCACTGGCAGCACTCATAGTTCAGCTACAGGTAAGGTCTGTTTTTATTCTCATAGATCTATGTAGTGCATTATCCTGATAATTCTGGAGATACAGACTTTCATTACAAAATGGCGTGGCGTGAGAATGAGGTTGATAGGAAAGCTTTCTTTACTGGTTGCATTAGAGCTACGTTAACTATGGAAGATATAAAAGTTATAGTTCACATTCATGGAAAATTATTTTTTCTTTCTTGTTATTATCTTTTTGTGTTATCAAAATGGAGAGGAATTCTGAGGGAGAAATTATTTTTAACTTGGGTTTAATGATTTATTCATTTTGAAGGAGTCTATAAAAGACTTCTTTTTGCCGGGCATAGTGGCTCATGCCTGTAATCTCAGCACTCGGGAGGCAGAGGCAGGGGCAGGAGGATTGCTGTGAATTCGAGGCTTGCCTGGGACATAGTGAGCTCAGGGCCAGCCTGAACTACAAAGTAAGACCCTGAATTAAAAAAAAAAAAGACATTTTTCTTGGAAAATTAGGGAAAATGTGAATAATTAGTAAAAACGTTGTAAATTAAAAGGATTAGAAAATAACAGTTATATATATTATATATAGTTTGTTTTTATCAGTTCTTATTTCTGGATATCTTTTCATACTAACTAATGGCAAATATTTAAATATTCAGTTTCATATATATATATATATATGTGTGTGTGTGTGTGTGTGTGTGTGTGTGTATTTTTTTTTTTTTGAGGCACCAGGGATCAAACTTGGGCCCTTGCATGTCCAAGGTTGGAGTGGTACCACTTGAGTTAAATCCCTAGCCCTCAATATTTATATATTAAATTATGTTACTAGATTGTATATTTTATGGATGGTGACTAATGAATGCCTATTGACAAATTTTATTTTCACATAAATTGTTCTAGCAACAACATACACTGGAATATTAAAAACTTTCTTGTACATGGAATCAGTGGGGATTAAAAATACAGATGTTTAGGTTACAACCCAAGAAATTTTTATTTACCAATTTTATACGGGGCATTGGACTTTAATGTATTAACTCTCAATTCTTTCAAAGAGAGTGTCAGAATACACTCTGGGAAATACTGGTAGAGTCATGCATAACTGTTAAGAATGTAAGAACATTTTTATATCACATGCATATCAAAATGTGTCCATTCCTAAAGATCAAAGACATTTATATTTTTTCAAAATACTTTGAGTTCTTGTTATTTGAAATGATAGTGTTTAGTGATTTGAGTTGGTACCAATTTTGCCTAACATCTTAAAACGTATGTTGAACATTTTAAGCAAATTGGCTGGGTCAGTATGACAGTGATGTGCTGGTAGAATTTTTTTGTTCTTATTTTTTTTCTAATAACCATGCCAATAATCACTAGAAATATAAATGCCCTGGACAGCAATGTTCAGAAGGTTTTTCATTTCTCAGACAAATCAGGCTCAGCTTTCATGCTTTAGGCACTTAACCATGTTAATGAAGACCTATCCACAGACACATGTACATACTTCACATCGACTCTTACTGGGTTCCTATAGGCAGATGTTTTAACTTTTTCTAGAAAGGAATCACCTCATGGCAAAGGGTCAGTGCAAAGCATACTTCTCTTATTATTCTGAAGATGAGCACTGAGGAGGTGACCTATTCAACTCTGAGATTTCTTCAGTCTCCTTCAGAGGCACAGAAGAGACCAAGACCTGTTGAAACGAAAAGGCCTCGAGAAGCTGATGACAAAGGTACATGTTTTAAGCACCTACCTTGACCTGTTTCTTGTGACTTCCCAAGGTTTGGACATTTGGAGGAAGGGTCTTATCTTCCTCTTCTCACTTTCAGCTGGTAGCACAAAACCAGCTGATACACAAACCAGCTGATACTCTACCTCAGAGTAGCAGAATAGAAGTCTTCTGTGAGATTGGTGGGATGAATACATTCTTCTAAACTAGAGAAAAGAGTAGGTCATTTTTATTCAGATATGGTCAAGAAGAATTTCTGAGTCCTTTAAAAATAAAATCTGAAGAAGCAGTGCATTTGCTAGTGAATAAGTCTTAGATAAATTAAAAGTATATACTCAACAGTGTTTTTATTCAGATAAAACTATTTCAGATTTTAAAAATTTACCAAATCTTAATAACAATGAAACAGCAAAAAAGGGGAATTCTAATTTTTGTATTCTCTCTTTATTTTTATTCTCTCATCAAATGTTGTCAAAAGTGAACTCTGAATTGAAAACTTCTATTTCTTTGATGTAGGGATAGGTAGAGAAACACATTTTAGATGCCCAGGATCTCACAA
Source organism: Thryonomys swinderianus (assembly GCA_004025085.1). Lineage (NCBI taxonomy): Eukaryota > Metazoa > Chordata > Mammalia > Rodentia > Thryonomyidae > Thryonomys > Thryonomys swinderianus. Next base: position 27,031 of record PVIC010002753.1, read on the forward strand.
ACACAAGGATGAGTACAGTATTGTCTAGAGAAAGTAGGAGTTATGACAAAGAAAAGAAAGTAGATTTCCAGAGACTTTAAAGATGGACCTCTACCAAATTTCCAGCTTCAGAATATCCATGACTGGCTCCAGTTTCTCCAGAATATTAACTGACTTTTTCCTTTCTCTTCACGATGAATGGTAGTACACGCGCCCACTTGGATACTCCGATTTCTATTGTGCCTGTTGCCTTTGGTGCTTTTAAAATCATACAGAAACGGTCTTATGTGTTATTTTGATAACGGCTGTGTGTTCTCCAGAAATCTAAAGCTTAAAAACTATAATTCCTAGATTGCAAATTTAAATCCATTTGTATGACATCTTTTTATTAAATATTGTTGCCTTGTTTCAGTGGTGTCCAGGTTAAGGTTAGTGGTCGGCCAGGCCCTTTCCCTCATGACTGTTTTCTGTCATTTTATCTAAAGGATTTACAGTGCCCTGGCGTCTCATCGCAGCCACTCTTGGGATCACTTGCTTACTGCTGTTGACGACAGTTGTAGTGTTGGTGACGAAGAGTGAGTAACTGAAACACATCTTTCTCTCCTGAGCAACAGCCCTGGACGTGAACTGGGCAGATGTTAGCCACGTCTGCTTGTCATTTCCTGTCTATCATCTGGGAATGTCCGAGGGGCCTCTGGACTGGGGTAGTTTTTTCCCCAGGACATATCACAAGGTCGTGCTTTATTTTATTTATCTCATCCACTGAGTTTGAGGCTGGGTGAGCTATCTTGTTCTGTCTTTTCCATGGCGTGTTCCTTCTGATAGAGAACTTAGTGACCTTCAGCCATCTGAGTTAAGTCAGTGAATCTGAGAGGAGCATTTGGGAAGAAACAGCCGTTCAAAAGAAATAATGGCTTTCTCTTGCCTTTCTCTTATGTGTGCAATGAGAAAATGGCTTAAAATGAGTCTGTACAAGAATATAAAATTATTTTGTATGTAAGTTTTCTCTTTTAAATTTCTTCACGATGTACTCTCACTTCGCTTCAGTTTACATGAATCTTTCGCCTTTTAATTCCCTCACATTTTTAGAGAAAATCACATGCTACCCTCTCATCAAATTAAATATCTGCTATTACTACTCTCTTTTCTCCCGCGGATAGTCTATCTATTCTAAACATGATGATCCCTTCTTTTCATGACTCCTAGTCCAGATTTTCATCCTCAGAAGATGTGTTAAGTATGACTGATTTTTACTTAATTCTTTCTTAAATGATATATTGTTAAAAATAAACTAAGAGGTAAGGAATTATCATAATTTTACTCAGATATTTTATTTATTTTATATTTAAGTGTGATGTTTCCATTCCTTTGGTAAGTTTATGAGGTGTTACTTTCTAAATGTCAAACTACTAATTAAAGTAACAATGTAAGTTGGGTTTTCAAAGTGAGACATTTTGCTTTGTCTTAAATTTCAATATTTACTCATGGCAAGTATTTTTTATATCACATCTATGCTGTTAATTTTAGTTTTTCAGGAAAAAAATGAAAAGGAGAAAATTCAAGAAAACCTTAGGCAAGCGCAAAATTGCAGCTCTTTAAAGGAACTTTTGACAAATAAGACTTTAGAATATGACATTCTTAAAAATACAACGCATCAGAAAAACATAGAATGGGAATTGTCTAAGAACATACATCATGAGATCTTCTCAAGACCTTTAAAATATGCAGGTATGGAAATCCTTAGTAAAAGGCTATATTCATTTCTTTTAGGACAGAAGCTTTGAAGTCTAATAAACTGGCATAGACTATTGGTAATCCATAAGCCTAGTGTAAAGCTTTTAATTTGTTCCTTTGAGATATGATTGGGCGTCTGGGTTTGCTAATTTCAAGTGTGAGATTGAGACCCTCAAGCCCTGTTTGGAGCAGTAAAGCCCTGGAGTTCCCTAAACTCAGCAGCCATCCTTGAATTCCTCCCTCTTCCAGAAGGTGAAACCATTTGCCACCTTCCCAGGAAGTTCAGATCTTTCAATTCCTGTGAGAAAATTAAAGAATCTCATTTTATTGCTGACACGAAATGTGGAGGGTGTCATTAGAAATATATGCATACTGTCATCCTAGCACTTGGGAGGCAGAGACAGGAGGATTGCTGAGTTTGCGGCTTGCCTGAGCACCATAGTGAGCTCAGGGCCAGCCTTAACTACAAAGTGAGAACCTGTCTCAAAAAGAAAAAAAAAAAAGAAAAAAAGATGTTAAATTTCATGCAGTAAAATTTTGTCTTGCATAATGATCTAGTTATCCTGACCTAATCTCATTAATCAATGAGTATTACTAAATATTTCTTGGGGATAAGAATGGTCATAAAGAGCATTGCGTGCTTAATCTTACTTTGGTATAGTAGTAAAATGGTCATCTCCGTTTTTAAAGGATCAATAACTGAAAAATTTGGTACATTATAAAATAAAGAAATTTTTCATTTATTGAGAAAGCATTCCAGAATATTTTTAAAAATTAATTTAATAGTCACTTAAAACAATTTTATTGAGCTATAATTTATTTTGCTTTACAAAAAATGTACATATTTAAAGTTCTCAGCCTTACCAAGTTTGGAAAAATGTGTATAACTGTGTCACCTTTATGAAAATCAGGCTAATAGATGTATTTATCACTTTCCAAAGTTTTCTCATGTCTCTGGTTTCTTTTCCAGTAGGACCATTTAACCTGAATGAACTCTCGTAAATTTTTAAGTGTACAGAGCAGTATGTTAAACTGAAGGCACTATTGTCCACAACAGATCCCTAAAACGAACTCATTTTGTGCTACTGAGAACTTTAACATTGAACAGCATCCCTTGTTTTACCTCTCACCTGCCTGGCATAGCCACCATTTCAATCTCCGCTTCTATGAGTTTCACCATTTTAGATACTTCATAAAGAAATTTTTTCTTCCTGTCTGGTGTATTTTACTGAGTACAATGTTCTCAAGGTTCATTCAGGGCATTATATGGCAGGATTTGCTTCTTTTTTGAGTCTGAATACTATTCCTTAATGTAAATATAATTTACTTATCTTTTCATCTATCAATAGATACTTAGGTTGTTTCCATACATGTCTGTTGTGAATATTGATACACTGAACATGGAAATGTAGGTATCTCTGGGACTCTGGAACCTTGATGAATTTTGTATTTTCTTTACTGAGCCATTATACTTTTATTTTATTTTATTATTTTATTTTATTTTTTTGAGACAGGGTCTCACTTTGTAGCTCAGTGTGGTCCTGAGCTCACTATGTAGCTCAGGCAAGTCTGGAACTCAGCAATCCTCCTGCCTCTGCCTCCTGAGTGCTGGATTACAGGTGTGAGCCACCATGCCCGGCATTGTGGAATGTGGTACTGATTGCTGGTGGGTTGAGTCACCGTGCCCAGTATTGTATGTGGTTATGGGGGATCGAACCAGGGACCTTGTGCTTGCTAGGCAGGCGCTGGAACCATTGAGTTAAATCTCTGGTCCTGCAGGTGTAGAGAAGGTAGGAATGATATGTTAACATAATATATCAGGAGCAGGACCAGACACTTTTATTTTGTTACAGAAGATTGATAATTATATAGTTACAAGATTGATAACTATATAGATTGATAACAAGAAGGTTAATGATTCTTTTATGTTCTAGGTAAAACCTGTGAAGACTACATGACCTGTTATGGAGTAAAATGTTATTATTTTATCACAAAGAGTGAAAACTGGAATCGCTGTAGGCAGACTTGTCTCAGTCACAGCCTGTCTTTTGTGAAGATAGAGGATCACACTGAGCTGGTAACGTAGCCCCTCACATCCTCTCTTACTCTCTTGGACTTTGCGTCTCATCCTTGGGTCTAAGATGACGTGGACCTTCAGCTGTGCTTTGTGTTACGTCAGTTACACGAAGCACAGTAGTAAGTCAGGAGTCTCCCGGGAGACTTGCCCGCTGAGACGCATCTGGTCCTGATGCTGAGTGCTCAGTGAGTGCGAGCCACGGTGTTGGCCGTGGCTGTGTAGGAAGCGGTGTGGTCTTTCTGCCATCTCCCTTTCCAGGTATTTTTTCTGGACCGTGAGTGTGAATAGTGTCACGGTGTCCAAAATTACTGAACAGATCCCCAATTGCCCAATACTTTGGCTTTACACTTTTCTGTATGTTTCATACTGTACGGCACTGACACTCATTTTTAATATAGCTAAGTCTTGCGCTAGTGGAGAACGACTTTGGACAACGGCCACTGCAGGCACTGAGGGAGCCGGACGAGGAGAGCCCCAAGCTCTGGCCCGGGACAGCAGCCTGTCTTCCCCTCCCCTTACAGGTGAGGCTTTCGTTTCATTGATGGGGATTTGGTTTCTTTTACAGGAATTCCTTCGATCCCAGGTTGGTCCAAAGAATTACTGGATCGGGCTGTCACTTGATTTACAGGAAAAAGTGTGGAGATGGACGGGGACAGGCGGGACTTTTGGACTGTGAGTTTCTGGAGGGGACGGGGAGGCCGCGTCTGCAAAACACCTTCTCGCTCCTCACAGTGAACCCCAGTTTTGGACTAGGTCGTTGGAGCAGGAAGGGGGAGTAGAGGGGTTTGAGGACGTGTAGTTCAAAAGGGAAGACACGTGTCACAGGTTATTAACCACGTGAAGAGCACAGCACTCCCAAGTGCATGTTACAGGTGTGCAGAGTAGAACAAAACATAAATTTGAGGTGCTGGGAAGCGGTTGGGCATCTTGATGTTCTGTATGATTCATATGACTGATACACATACTTGCTCATATGTTATTTATAGTAAAA
>PVIC010002753.1:31911-50407 GCA_004025085.1 Thryonomys swinderianus
TCACTATGGTGCCCAGGCAAGCCGCCGCGAACTCAGCAATCCTCCTGTCTCTGCCTCCTGATCGTGGTTGATCTTTTGTGTATATGGCAACTTTCCTCTTTCTTTCAAGCTGCTATGGAGACAGAGATTAGGATGGTGACTTCCTCAAGGAGCACCTTGTTTTTAGTGGATGTCTTGGGGCACTAGTCATCAGGATTATTTATTTTTTTGAGACAAGATTTCCCTTTGCCATTCAGGATGGCCTTGAACTCACTACATAATTCAGTCTGGACTTGAACTCCTAGCAACACTCCTGCTTCAGCCTCCCATGTGGTAGGATTGCAGGTGTGCACTACCATACCTGGCTTCATCACGTTCATTTTCAATTCTAAATTTGAGTGGTGTCGATATTGGAATTCCTGCAAAAGATGCCCTGCAGGGATTCCCTCTTGATGCGATTGTACCCTCCACCTGTGCTCCCAGGCTTACCATCCCAGAGGTCAGAGAAGGCTTCACGGGCCAAATGAGGACACTCAAGTCACACTGTTACTTCAATCCACTTAGAGCTCTTAACGCAGAGTGGGAATGGGGCGTCACCTGAGTCCCGGAAAGTGCAAGGGCAGAGGACCACCCGTGTGCTGGGTTAGCAAACCTTTACGGGCCCCAGCTGTGCTGCACCTCCGGGGGGTGCGGTCTGTGGGCCAGGGCTGAGGTCTCAGGAAGCAGGCCCCCGTCAGGAGGTCCTTGTGGTCAGCACACGTTTCTCTACTGGAGAGAAGCAGAAGACTGTGAGCCCGGCCACACTGAACTTTCTTTTACCAGGCGAGCAGCTCTGGGTTTGTTCCATCAACAGCTGGCGGTGAACTTGAGATGTCAAGAATATTGACTCTGCTTCCCGTGTTTCTGTGTCTGGCTGGCGTCACCTGGTCACGTCTCCCTCTTCGGTGCCCGTGTATGCCATGCTCGCTTTACTCCCTGAGCCTGTACACAGGCCGTTCGCAGGCCACCAGGTTACCTGACCGCCCCTAACCTGTCTGTGTGCCTGTGCCGCATGAGCCTCCGGGTCTCCTTTAGCTTCCTTGTCCTTCTCCTTCCTGCAGGGAATCGTGAAAGACGATTTCATTCTGAGCCTTAGAGGGGAGGCTTTTCCTCTTCTGTTGAAACCCACGGTCCAAGGCAGTTCCCGTGTGACCTGTGCCGAAGTCCTATCCCTCTGAGGCCTCACCCGGTGCAGTTTGGGTGGATTCATTATTTAGAATCCGCCCCTTGAGTGGATTCATGATTCAGCCCGAGATCTCCACCCAGGGCACAATTGGCATCAGTGTTCCAGTCGCTCTGAGGCTTCTCCCCGGTACTTAGGCCTCTGCCTGAGTGCGAAGCTGCTTTGCACTAGTTTATGCACTGATTCCTGATTTTAACTGTTTCCTGTTGAGCACCGTCAGCTGTATTCCACAGGAAGGAAGTCCCGGCACTAACGTTCCCTCAGGCTGCAGCAGAAGTCTTGCTCTGGACAGAGTATTCCACAGATTCAGCCCTTTTGACAAATGTGTAACTGTTACTTATGGGGGAGAAACAGCAACAAAATTCTCCCTTTTCTTTTTGATTGAACTTGGGCCCTTGTGCTTGTCAGGTAGATGTGGTACCATTTGAGATAAATTCCCAGTCCTTTTTTTCTTAAAATATAGGCATGTGAGGCCTACTTGTCTATGTGGCACAAATTTGTTTCTTATTTTTTAATCTTTTAGTTTTAGAAGTAAGCCAGCAAAGCAGGCTTGGTGTATCACAATCACATGACAATACTGCAAATTATTTCTTTCCTGACTGAAAGTTGCCAGTTTGGAATAAAAATGGAGATTGAGGTGTAATCAAGAGGCCAGGATTCTATTAATGGGGTAAAAGTGAAAGAAAGTCTTTAGTGATGAATTTACAGTTAATATTTCTATAAACTATATTTAGAGATAGATATTATAGATATCTAATTATGATAGAATTATTAAAAAATCATTACTTGTATTATTGTAAGCTTCACAATTGTACAGTTGTTCATGTTTTCTGTTCTACAGTCAAATTCAAATGTTTGGGGTAGGAAAGTGTGCATTTTTAAGTGCCACAAGAATAACAAATATTGACTGTGAAAAGACCTACTCTTGTATCTGTGAAAAAAGCATGGATGGTGCTTTACTTGCTTCAGTGTGCAGTAAGGAGAAAAGGTAAACAAGGAATGCTGTCATTTTTGTTTATTTCTTATAAGAATTTGTAACTACTTACAAATAAATACTTTTGACTTCAGGAATCCGAAACAAAGAATCAGAGGGAGGTGAGCCTGAAAAGGAAGAAAATATTCTTTGGGAACATGACCTAGAGGTCAGAAGCCATTGTTCTTCCTGAAGAAGAGAAGAAGGCATTTGTCTTTGGGGAGCAGCTGCCCTCCTCTGGAATCATCTTGAAGAATTGTCCTCTCTTATATTCCTGAGCCACTTACAGGACCAATTAAGGAACCCTGATGAACTATCTGTATCTTTTCTTCTTCCATAAGGGAAATCATTTTGTTATCATCCTGATATCATAAATATGAAATAGAATAGCAGGTGTGTTGGGAATGCCTGTAACCCCTATATTCTGGGAGGCTGAGGCAGGAGGATCTCAAGTTTGAGGTCATGTGCCAACTAAGGAGTGACATCTTTTCTCTCACCGTCACCTGCTTTTGACATTTCTCCACCTCATGCATTGAATTCCCTTTTGTGTCTGGCTTCTTTTACCTGAATATGTTTTTCAAGTCAGTCTATGGCTTTTCATATACCAATAATTCATTCTTTTAGTCACAAAATAGTATTTTACTTAGAGCTATACCACAATTAAAAAATTCATTTATCTAAGACTATTTCATATGTTTCTGATGTTTGGTTATTGCCAATAAAGTTGTCATTTATACTTGTGCACAAGTCTGTGTGTAGATTTTTAATCTATTTGACTAACAGCTAATGATATTGAGCACCATTTGTATGTTTATTATTATTTGTGTTTTTTTTGTAAATATTTATTGCTCAATTTTAAAGTTGTAGAAATTAATTGGCTATATAAGTGTGGTTGGTTTCTAGATTCTGTAAAATATAGTATAACATAACATAACATAACATAATATAATATAATATAATATGATCTATTCTTAACAGTAACACCATAATGGCTCAGTCATTATTACAAAAGTACTTGGAATGAAATGTGTTATTTTTCCAAATTCATTCCTTTATGAAAATGTATTAGATATTCCAAGTTATTACTTTTACTAAAAATTTCTTATAAAATGCTACTGGGATTCTAACTCAGTTTGGATTGACTCTGTAGATTAAGTTGGGAGAACTGATACTTTAACAGTAGTATTAGAATTCTTTTTTTTAATTTTTCTTTTTGAGACAGGGTCTCGCTTTGTAGTTCAGGCTGGCCCTGAGCTCACTATGTAGCCCAGGCAAACCTCGAACTCAGCAATCCTCCTGCCTCTGCCTCCCGAGTGCTGGGATTACAGGCGTGAGCCACCATGCCCGGCACTGTGGTATGTGGTATTGATTGCTGGTGGGCGTGAGTCACCACGCGCTGCATTGTATGTGGTTACCGGGATCAAACTCAGGACCTTGTGCTTGTAAGGCAGGCACTAGAACCACTGAGCTAAATTTCTGGCCCAATACATTTTTTTGTTTTAAATCTCATGTTCTCTCACCTTGCTAATATTTCCAGTAGGGTTGTTTTTGGACGGAGCTGGATTTTCTCTTCAATGTTTCCAATCATGTCTTCTATGAATATAGAGAATTTTCTTTTTTCTCTTTCCCTTGGTTTATTGGATGGACATGATACACATACATACACTGAATCCTCCCACATGTGAACCTAGAAGGAGGTTGGGGAAAGCATGTGTTGGGTGGAGACATGAAGTTGTTACATGAGACTGAAATATGGACGCAAGGGTAGGAATGGACGTGGCCTGGGCTGTTCATGACAGAGTCTACGTGCAGTTCCTCCCTCGCTCGCTCCTCCCCGAGTGAGCAGCGCTTCCAGGCAGCATTACCCAGCGTCCTAAGCCAACAAAGCGTGCGGTGAAGCGAAGTGCTATTGGCCACTGCACAGTGAGGCACAGTCCTAGGCCGGGGAAACGGCCCCGGCAGTCTGGAAGTAGTGTACAGGGCCAGAGGGGCCCATTTTAGACTGCAGATACGTAGAAGAATCACCTGGGCTTGCCTGCGGGTGGCTGCTGCAGGAACAACCGTGTTTAAGGAAGTGGTCACCGACTTGAGAGACGTGGCGCTGAGAAAGTGCTGGAAATGTGCTCCTTAACTTCCTGAAAGGCGACCTGAAATGTGTTTTCTGACGCCAGATTTCCTGAGGCGAGGTGGGTTTTGTCAAGAGAGGCCCCAGTAGAGCCCTGGAAGGGGGAAGAATCAGCGGAGACAGGGTATCACTGTGCAGTCCAGGCTGGCCTCGAACTCACCGTGCTGCTCTTGCCTCAGCCTCCCGAGTGCGGGGTTCACGGGTGTGAGTCCCCAAACCGGCCGGAGGAGGGTACTGTAAAGTCTGTGCTTCCGCTGCCTCTCCGGCAGCCCCTGTCAGATAGACCCGTGGGCCTAGCCCTTTGCAGGGTTTGTGGTTCCGGAAAACCCGCTTCTTTGCTTTCCCACCCCAAGTTCCGGGCTGGAAGTCTTCCCGGCCTCGTTAAACCGGACGGTCCCTGCCTGACCGCGCCGTTGGCTTAGGGCAGGGGCGCCTCACTGCACGAACTTCGGTAACTCCGCCGTTCTGGTAGCGAACCCCAATTGGTCATAAACCAAAGGAAGGTTCCCCGTAAGGTTAAATGTGAGTTAAGTTAACTTCTGAGCCATGTTTTTTAAATCACAAAGGCGCTGAACGAAATCCAGTACGGCATGCAGCGAGAGAGCGCTGACCTTAGCTCATGGCGCTGCGCGTCCTCGTCACCTTGCGTGGGGGACTCTCTCGGGGGCCGCGCTGGACCGGGCGACACCGGAGGGCGCTGTAGCTGCTACAAAGCACCCAGGTCAGCTTCCCGGGAACCGGGCACAGCTGCTGCGACCGCGATCGCGACCAGAGGAAGCCACGACCTCGGGTCAGCGGGGAGGGCGGCTGTGGTCGTGTTCGTCACGCGTGTGGGGTTCGCGAACGGAGGCCAAACCGTGGTGGGAACTTCTGCTTGCGAACTGGATTGTTTGCACAGAGAGGCGCTGGTGAACCAAGCCCTCGCTGTCTCTTCGTCCCTTCCTTCATCAGGTCCTTGAAATAAATTCGGTCTGCCAGAGAGATTTGTCTTCCTTCTGACCCGGACGGACGTGCATGTGTGTCCTCAGTGTATCATGGTAACAGTCCTGTCGCGCCATGTCGTTATTGTTCCAGGACCTGCAATTAGAGGACAATTAGAGGACACGGCTGGGTTCCGACGCTGCCGGGGACTCGCTTCTGACCGTGACCCGTCCACAGTCTCTGTCTTAGCTCACGGACATTTTCTTAGTACACAGGCAGATAGAGCTGTAGGTCACGACAGCGTCGGGAAATGGCTTTTGTGCGAGTTATCGTGCTAGTTATTTAAAAATTTGCCTTCCAGTCTCATGTAGTACAGATTAGCCCTAATTAAAAAAAAAAAGTTGAAGGTGATGATCAACAGGGTGTAAATTATGGTTAGGAGGAAGAAGTTTTGGTGTGCTGTTCTGCATGAGGGAGGTTATATTTAATGATGATGTGTTTAATGTATTCTTCAAAAAGCTAGAAAGAGATTTTGAATGGCTTCTTCAAAAAATGCCAAGTGATTAAAGGTGGTAGATAGGCTTAAATTAATCAATTTAATTTACAATATTGCATAATGTATTCATGTATCTAAATATCGTGTGGTCCTTCACAAACATGCTCAGGTTTTGTGCCTTTATGTGCCAGTTACAATTAATTTAAAAGTTAAGGGGATATTACGGAGTATCTACACAGTGGAATATTATTCATTATTCATGAAACTTTCAAATAAGGACAAAGGTGTCCTCTGTTACTGTTCCTAGAGATATAGTTAACATCCTTAATTCTATCTGTTGGGTACTGCTCTGAAACTCAGACCTTTAGGGAAAAAGAAAGAATCCATTGGATTAGAATATTTTCAGGTAGAACTAAGTTATATCCAAAGCAGAGAATTTAGTGGAAGAATTTCTATTTTGGTTAAGGATTAATACCAGGCTTCTCAATATTTTTTCTCTTTGAATTTAACTAACCAGAATTAGACCGAGACAAGTAAAACATATATAGATTTATCTTTTTTTCTCTCTTTTTGTTTTTAAAAGAAATAATGTGGAACCCTTCATAAGGTACTTTACAGCTGGCCTTTAGTCCTAGTTTATAACCTATACCAATCTTATAGGCATTTAAAAAAAATTTCAGGAGGCTTGTGGATTAACCAGCATCTGTAAGTTTTTTCTTTGTATGTTACCAATGGTAGAAACTCTTCTGTTTATATTTCCTCCAGGGCAATGATTTGGGTTCCATTTATTTATTTATTTAATTTATTTCTGATGTTACAGGTAAACTAGCAGAGGATAATAGTGTTACATAAGCATACAGTAGGAGGCTTTTCTATGCCCACTATGTACTGACAGTACAGTCATTCTGGGATTGTTCCAAGATAATAGATGAATACAGAGCAGGACAATTATAAAACAACATTCATAAACTCATTGGGTTGTTGGACATATAAAATACTGTTCAAAGCTTATGATTTTATGAGAATAGATGCTATAATTACATTCTGTCAGAAACTTTGGATCGTGTCTTCCTTTAGTCCTGAAAGTGCACTAATTTGTAAAAATCCTTTTTGGTCATTCTCAGAGAATAAAGAAACAAACTGATAAGTATTTGGAAAGAGAGCTTCATTGTATTAGAAAAGCTATAATAACTCATACATCCCATATAACATAATGATTGGAATTTCTTCTTACCTTACAAGGATCTTCCTAAGTAAAGTTTATGCTGGAATTTCTCACTATTCATGGGCTTGTATAATGCTATTGTTTCAGAGATAGAAGGAAAAGTAGACTGATTTCATAGGGGACAATGCTACAAGGGCACTTACAGTATTATACCGATATTATCCATAATTCCAAGAAATGCCCTGCTGTAACATTAAAACTAATTAAAACAACACAATAGTGTACATACAAGCAGGGCTGTTAGAAAGTGGGCAGATGAAAAGCTGCAGCTTTGGGTGTTTGAGGAACCAAAACCATGTTAATTTTTAAACCACAAATCACAAAGGTTTCCTGTTTTGTTATGTGTCTTGTTTTTCATCTTCAACTATCATGTTTGTAGTGGATTACTTTCTCCATTCTGTGATGCTGGACTGTAAGAACAAAATGAAAAGCCACAGAGAAAATAAATCCAGAATTATCCTCATGTCCCTATTCTGCTTCTCCTATAAGTCCTTTGATACTTGCCAGACAATCTGAATATACAGAATCCGCCAAAAAATGTGTATATACTTCAGGGGAAAAAGACATTGTGGTGCTTTTTCCTCAACAGAAGGTGCTACCCTCCTCTGGGGCTCCTTGAGGATGTCGTATGTCACAGAAATCCCGCTCCACTGCTGCCCCTTAGCGAAGAAATGGAAGATGCGTGTGCTTGTGCAGTCACCTCAACGACCAGGACACCCGGGCAGAGAGGGCCTCAGAGGACGAGTTTCCCGTCCTGTCCACAGGCCCACTGGCAGCTGGCAGTTTCTCCAGGGCTGTTACGAGGTGAGTTTCTTGCGATGTGGAGCGAGCTACTCACATCTTGGCAGGAGTTTCCTCTGGAGATGGGGTGGCGGGCGAGACAGAAGGACAGACAGATGGACGGAGAGGCAGAGATAGACACAGAGGAAGAAACGCACAGCGTCACAGGTCTATGAAGAGAACAACCGGAAGTAACAAAGCGACATGGACACCAAGACATGTCAAGATAACTGGGAGCCATTTTAAAAGCTGCTGGCCACAATTAGATATTGTAAATATAAAAGGAAGGTGATTTAGCCAGGCGTGGTGGCTCACGCCTGTAATCCCAGCACTCGGGAGGCAGAGGCAGGAGGACTGCTGAGTTTGAGGCTTGCCTGGGCTACATAGTGAGTTCAGGGCCAGCCTGAACTACAAAGTGAGACCCTGTCTCAAAAAAAAAAAAAAAAAAGGAAGGTGATTTAAATGACATAGTGAATATTGTGTTCTGTTTGCAAAAGCTTTGAGTCAAGTTTGTCCTGTGAAGTTCACTTTTACCTGTCCTCCTTAAACTATGCTTGAGGTCAGGCCCGGAGACATGGTCTTGACTTGAGTACTAAATAGACTCCCCCATGTAGGAGGCACTCCAGAAATTCAGGTTCATAGATGAATTAAAGAAGATCGGTGAGACAGTTTGTGAACTTTATTTGTAAGGCTTCTGAACAAAGGTGAACATTCTAGTAGAAAGAGCGCTTTTGCAAACTTGTCAGACCTTTGCTCTTTGCTGTTAGCTCACCTCCTGCTTCTGAGATTTCACTTCTGACTTTGTAATTTTCTATCATAGCCACCAGATGGCAACACCGCACAGAACTCATTCTACAATCATGTCTCACATTTGAAAATTTGCTGATCAAGATAAATTAATAAATGTATGTGCATAAACTGGTCTTAGAAATATTAGTAGACCACCACTGCAATAAATTTAGCAAAAATATCAGTAGTTTTAAAATGGAGGACTTCCTGAGCCAATGATTCTCCTAGAAATCTATATTCAGAAAATAATTTGTGGACAAAAAACCACAATACTTAATTTTTTAACCTCAAAATTAGTTAAATTGCTAAATACCAGCTAAAGTATTGTGTTCAAAATAATATAAGGGTTAAGTATATGTCATATGTTCACAAAATTTAAAAATATGGAAAATTTAAATTGATTTTTAGTAATTCAATGATATAAAAAGTACTTCTATGATAGTTCAAAATGGGGTAAAGAAATAATGTAGTTTTTCTATTATATCTTATAAAAATATAGAGAGGAAATACGTTGAATACAGAGAGAAAGCATACTGACACAATTTTATATAGTGATGGAGGATTTGGCAGAACATTTTCTATTATTGATCCAGGAAAGCAGGATGAGAATAAATACATAATTTACCTCATTCTTTACCTGTAAAAGTATAAGCAAGTACCAAAATATACTGCATAAATGCATAGATGTGCATTTTTCAATTGTCCTTTTGTGAGCCACTAAATGACCCTAAACTTCAGACTTTTACTCTAAAAAATTAAGGTAACAACAACCTTACTAAGTTTTTGAGGGTTAAAATAATTTATGTAAAACAGCCACAGACCTAAACAAAATAAAACAAAATAAAACCTCTGAAAATCAAGTCCTACAAAAACAGTGAACACAAATTACATATTTGTTTGTTTTAGATGGTAAACAATGAAATAGAGATCACAGCACAAAATATTTGTCCACCTGAAACAAAACCTAAAAGGTTATTTCATATTTATTTCTGAAGTCAATAATAATTAGACGGATCAGTTATTTTCTCATTTCCAGTGAAAAAATCCCAACAAAATCAAATGAAGTAAATACCTCACAAAATTATAGAATCTAAAATTAAGTTTCTGTGAAGGTGAGAAATTGTTGAAAACCTAGAATGAATCCCCACAATTCAAAAATAAATATGGGCTCTGGCACATTTTAATAATCAGTTACATTAGTATAATGTTACATTCTCATTCAGACAACTTTGAGTAAACATACTCAGAAAATTCATACCAAAAAAGTCCCACTTTAAAGCAAGCAAAGGATTGAAATGTAAATCTTTTTTTTTTTTTTTTAAATTTTGTTTGTGGTGCTAGTGGTTGAACCTAGGACCTCACATGTGCCAGGCAAGTACTTCACCACTGAGCTACATCCCAGTCATTAAATGTAAATCTTGAATCAATATTATTTCTAAAATTAAACATTGCCTATTACTGACCCTTGGATAAAAGGGAGGAAGGCATTGTCGAGGTTGCCCTGAGCACACGGTGAAGTGTTCTCTGTGCTGGCCTGAGGGGTTCAGTAATGGAGTTCTGGTCTGAGACTTCCTGCGCAATTTCAGCTCAGTTACCCCAGAAACTTAGTCACTTTTCTTCCTCTGCTGGGTTGCATATGCTGTTAACCTCTCAGGACAGTATCTGGGTCTATTTTTATGTTTTATTTATAGAGAATTGTCTAGAATGTTTTATAACTAACTTCCATTCTTAGGATAGTATGTTTGTCATAGACAAGTAGCAAGTAGTCTACAACTCACTTTTGCTATTTGACTACTGGTTTGAATATATTTTAACAAACCAATATTAGATGATATGCACTCAATTTTAATCCTTTAAATCAGCGATGGCAAAACTTTTAGAGGCCAAATGCCCAAACTATAACCCAAAACCAACTTGTTTATTGGCGAGTACCAACATTGCAATAAGATGCATGTGCTGAGGCTTTAGTTTAGAAAAAAAATACCTCATATATTAACACCTTTTGTCTTAAAAGAAAAACACAATAACAGTTTTTGGTGGTTCAAACAGCTTTCTGTTGAAAGGTAAAAGTTTGCCCTTGGTGAGCTTTTGCATGCTGAGTGTAATTTTGCTGCTATCTGCACGCTGACAGCATGTCAAACTCTGGCTCATACTTTTTTAGTTTCGGAGCAACACATATAATGCTTGAGTCATCTGTTAGAGTGTTTCTTGTACCAGTTTTGATATAATTAACAGCTACAAACAGCTGTTCACAAGTATAAGATGATACAGACAAAGTAAAAAAAGCATCCAATGTTCTTTGATGGATTTAAAATTATTCGGACATTATATCCTGGTACTGCTGCTCCTTTCTGAGCATGCACTTGGTGCCTATGTGCTGGGTTATCCAAATTGTAACTGCTTGGATCCTAAGACTGTAGATTTTGGGGAAGAAGCCAGTCTTTCAAAAACACAGGAGTTTTTTCTTTGATTCAATCTGTTTTTAAACAATTTTTCTACTTGTATTTTTTAAAATCTTTCCTCCATCAGGATTTTGGGGGCTTGGGTTTTTATCTCTTTTAGTTTACTTCTCTCTTTTTTCTTTTGATTTTTTTCCTTCCTTCCTATCTTTCTTTTATTTCCCATTCTGTTTGTCTTTCTTCTTATTCTTTCCTGTGACTGTTCTCAGTTACTATTAATTTACTTTTATTCTTCCAGGAAACATCTGTCTCATTCTCTCTTCCTTCTAATATCCCATTGATTAATTTTCCAAGCTCTAACTTTTGTTCTCTAGTTCCCCAATGCTATACTTTTACCACTATAACTACTAACTTTTTTTTTTTTTTGAGACAGGGTCTTGCTTTGTAGTTCAGGCTGGCCCTGAGCTCACTATGTAGCCTAGGCAAGCCTCGAACTCAGCAATCCTCCTGTCTCTGCCTCCCGAGTGCTGGGATTACAGGGGTGAGCCACCACGCCCGGCTATAACTACTAACTTTTAAGAGTCTCTAGATAGCTAGTTAACTTTATAGTTGTCGAATACTGTTCTATTGTTAGTAGGGGTAAATTTGCTCCATCTAATAGATATTTATTGTAAGTTAATATTTGGTTTGTTGTAGTGTTCATGAAATAATTAGAGAACTCTTTTCTATGATTAAGGGCACACTTCATTGGCTATTATGGTTTACCAATATTTAGTTTGTACTTGATGCTATAATTGATTACTATTACTCAGGTGACATAGCCGTTGTTATTAATTGGTTTTCTTGGGGTGCCAATATCTGGACTGCCTTTGGGTCATTAATACTGTGGTACAGTCTTCGAAAACTGGGCACTGGGTTAAATATTCTGCAACCTGACCCATCTCAGGTAGGTGGAAGTAGTTGGAGGGAAGGACAGAGTCAAAGGCCAATATTTAGTCTTGCTTAAAGGACATTATTGGAAACTAGATAGTAATTAGAAGTAAAGCTTTCCACTACAGTCAACTGATGAGGTAAGTTTATCTAATCTATTTGCTTACTCAAATATTAAAATAATTGAGAGACTCACGAAAATTTATTTTATGCTGTACATTATAATAAAATATTATTATATTTATCTTTTTGCTAAAATTGCTTCCTCTTTGGCCATGGGAGTCCTTTTAAATTCAGCTCCTGCATCCCTCTGACACACTTCCACCATTATAGACACGTCTCTACATTCCAGTCTATACAATGTCCAGGGCAGTGGTGGCAAACCTATGGTACATGTGCCACAACAGCTGTCTGTTACCATTGGAAGCTCTAAAGGTTCGCCATCACTGTCCTATAAGAATGCAAATCTTATGTATGCTACAGATGAACTCTATCTTTTTCTTTTTCTACTTTTGGGAGACAAGATCATTAAAATGTCCAGAGTACCCAAAGGGATCTACCGACTTAAAGCAATCCTGATCAAAACGACAGTGACTTTTATTTCAGAAATAGAAAAACTTTATAACCATAGAGGACCTAAAATACAAGAAAAAGAACAAGTCACTTTTCCTGATTTTAGAAGCCCAGTGGACTATCCGTTGCACAACAGAACCTCCTGATTTTAAATACATATTATAACACTAAGTATATTTAAAAACCTGAATGATTAAATAAATTTGCCAAGGAAGCCCTTGGTTTATCTGTGATTTACTTAATTTTTTTGCTTTGATAATTAAACAGTTTAAGTTTTCATATTTTCTTGGAAAAATGTAATTCTCTGATGTTAAAAATATCTTCTTGACAGTATAATTACTGTTTACCATGAAATGTGTGAGAGACTGATGGGGCAGTAGTAATTTGTGATGTAAGAAATTAGAAATATTTATAATGTTAACCAGATTGTAGAAATATGAACTATTGACAGCATACTGCTTTGTTGTTGTTCTTGTTTTAAGTTAATGAAAATGAGGTGAAGAGTAAGGAAAATAAATGTAGGAAGAGTCACTGTTTCTTTTCATGATTTCAGAAGTAAGAAGAGAGCAGAGATTCTGCTGAAATAGAGAAACTTATACAAAGGACAGCAATACATAGAGAGATAATGAAAGTTGCCCAAATCCTGATCTCCTAAAGAAACCTTATAACCTCTACAAGTAACATAAAAAACACAAAAGAATCATGCTTTTTAGCATGTGTAGTTTCCTGATAAAACTAAAACTTCAAGTTATAAATAAGAAAGAAAAGAATTGATTTCTAGTGGAGTAACTTCTGGATTCCACCACTAGCATTTTACAGAGCTCTAGGGGTGTCAGGTAATCCAGGGACCCCCTGAAAAAAGCAGTGAAAATTCCAAAAAGGGATCACGGTAGGTCAGATTCCTGCACAGAAGGAGTGCAATGAAAGTGGTCTCTGGGCTCTAAGAGTCAGTGTTGGAAAGGTGACACCTCTGGGAAGAAGAAAGTTATCAAGATGGAGAGTTCGGTAAAGGGGTAAAGCAAAGAGTGTGTGGGAGAGAGAGTGGTTGATAGGTTAATACTGGACAAGATTCTCTCTCTCTCTCTCTCACACACACACACACACACACACACACACACACACACACGCGCGGCTTCCACTTGAAAGACTGCATTACTCTCTCTTGACAGAAGGGGACACTACAGACATAGGAACTGGACAAATACCTACATTTACAAGAAATATTTTCCATAGGTATGAAGATTCTGTGGGAAAAATACAGAAAACACACTCAAAATATTTAAGCTTATGAAAACTCCCTGCATTAAAATGATGAAACGTGAAGTAATTTAACACTATAAACTGATGCAAGTATTTTAAACCAAATAAAAATTAGATATTTGTACTGAAGTGTATAATTCACAAAGGCCAAACAATATAAACTGGAAGAAAGTAACAATTCTTCCTCCTTTCCTTTTTATTCACTTATTATTATGGAGAATTTTTCAATTTAAATAATAGATTTTATAATTGGAAGCTTCTCCTTAGACATACACTTGATTTTAGCTCCTTTCACTAGCATTTTTCTTAAACTTTCTGTTCACTGTTATCATCAAACAAAATTTGTCTGAAAGCATACCATGTTAAATCACTTCCTACATCAGTGTATCTTCACTTCCTGGATTTTAATGATATCTTTCATATCAAATGGTATATGCGCATCCTTCTAATCACCAGCTCTTTCTAGTTTGTGCTTTTATATGCGTATTCACGGTATCTCTTGTACCTAGGTGTCCACCATAAAACTATTTCTAGGGTTGAAGTTCTACCTCATTGTTAAAGTGGAGTCATGTGCTAGGTCCTGGGAAAATCTCCAGCATCAAATAAATTGATAAATACCTTATATATCTATGTGTATGTAAAATATATAATTTTCAAGTAGCAGGATATATAGATCCTGAGCTTAATTTTCCACACATACAAGAGAAGGAAAAAAACCATGATTATTTCATAGGGAAATGTTCTGCCCCTTTTAGCTTAGTCAGGCTACATAGAGCAGGCAGCACCCACATCCTTAATCCTAGTTCCCTTGAGTTTAGCATTGCACCATGAATCAGTTCCAGGGTCACACTCCTGATCAAGCTTGTGGCCACATGTGTCTTTGGAGAAGACATCTTGACCCAATCCATAACATTCCACCCTGGAATCCCAAAGACTCATGTACATTTCTTTATGCAAAAGGCAGTTAGTCCATCTTTAAGAGCTGTTGAAGTCTCAACAGTTTCAGCATTGCTGGAAAGTCCAAGTCCAGAGTCTCCTCTGAGATTGAAGGCAAACTCCTAGCTGTGAGCACTGTACAAATGAAAGTTAAACACTTTCAATGTTCAATGGTACAAGATAGACATTTTTGTTCCAAAAGTTACAAACAAGGAGATACTAAAGAATGGGACCAAAGCAAGCCTAGAATCCAGTAGGGCGATCCCACAGTTCCACTTTCAGTGCCTGAGACAATCCATGGCAAATTGTGAACTCCAAACTGGTTGGTTCTGCTTCCTTCTTGCAACTTTCTTTAGATAATCCACGCTTCTGGCTAGTCCAAACTTCCGGGGTCTCCACTATACCTTTGGCTTCACATTCACAGATTGACATACTTCTCTCCCAGGCCTTCTCCTGAATTTGAGGTGGAAGCCTTCCTAACTCCTCAACTCCTGAACTCTGCGTGTGCCTAGAACCAGTACCCTGTGATGGTGCCAAGGTCTGCTGCCGGCTAGAGCAGTGGCAGCAAATCTTCCCTGTTTCTTAGCTACAGGGGTCCCATGCCTATGAGCCAAATCCAGAAAAACAGCTTCCCTAAGCCACCATTTTGGAACAACTTCTCTATTGGAACGACTTTCTTAGGCTACTACCATTCTGGAACATGGGGCTCTGGGGCTTTCTTCTCAAAATAAAATCTTTCACCTTTACAACTCTGAATATGCATAGAGGGAAGTCCCACCGCTTCTTGTGATGTCCTCAGGCCATCTTTTCTATTCTCTGGCTCCTCCCCAGCAATCAAGTTTTCCTTTGTTTTATCTTGGCAGTCCGTGGCTTTACTGATCTTCTTTTTTGGCAAACTCAAAATATTTTAAATCATTCTGCTGGGTTCTTTGCTCTTGATTCTCAGCGTAAAACTTTCTAAAAGGTCCCAATGGTAGCCTTGCCACTGCCTTAATATTTGACTGCCTTGAGATTTCTTCTGAAAGATTAATTAGTCCACTGCCCCATTCTGATACATGCAGGTTTGGATGCTGTTGCAGCTGAATTGTCAATATTGACTATGTCTAGCTGATTAGTGCCATGGTCAGGTTAAGTTTACTCTTCAGTTTTCTACTTCCGGGATCTGTGAAGTCTCACAAAGTGTGTTGGCTTTTCCAGTGATAAAAGCTACTTGTCTGATTCTTCAGTAACTCCCATGGTTTTGTTCATACATTTTGCTTGATTAATTACTCTCAGGATATTCATGCCTTCTTGAGCTCTTGACCCCGTCATGATTTTTGGCATGGCTCTCTGCATTCTTTATCATGTTTATTGTTTAGAAAATAAATGTACTCATAAAGTTATATCCATATAGCGAAAATGAGTTTGGCTCTTATAAAAAATCTATTAAAAATGCACTCAGGTTTTAATCAAATTTTTGTTCTTCAACAAAATAGAAACAAAGGGATTATGTTTACAGGCTCTTTACAATTCAATCATACTTTTCTTTTAATGCTTTCTAATTTCACTCAGTGAGCTGACTGCAGTTTAAAGTAAGATTCTGTATGGTTGAGTATACTATTGAGAAGAATTACCAGAGAAAGTAAACCAGATAGTAATTCAAGTTTATTAACTACCATAACTTTTCAAAATGGTTAATTTAAAATTATGAGGTCTTAATGTATATTTTCAATGCCTTGCATATACTTTAAAAAGTTAGGACTATCAGAAAGGTAAATAAAAGGATGCTTATCTGATATATCTTAACTATCATTTTAGTTTTTCTCTCTGAAAAGAGAATAGTTCTAGAAAATGATATATATTTTGCATCATATATTTATTCACTGAACTCACTTTAATTGAGTTTACGTGTGCTCAGTTTGTGTTGTCAGCTACAGAATTACAAAATAAGTAAGCAGAGTTCATCAATGTGTATGTAGTTTGTGGAAGAGCAAAACATATAAATGAAGGTGCTGAATAATAAATCATGATGACTATGAGCTTGACTGTCACAGGAGTGGAGAACGTGAGGCATACCTAAATGGTTATGATGTAGAACGTCTATACAATTCAAAATATTTTTCTGATATATTTAATATTGAACAAAATGAAAGAAGGAAAAGAACATTTAAGACATGGCATGCTCAAAGATGTGCTGTATTTTGTTTCAGTGTTCTAGGAGGCGACAGGCACAAAACAGATGAGTATTCGTTAGCTTCTAGAGGTTATTGGGAATTGTAAAAGGGGCCCATGTAACTTCGTGCATCCAGGATCTATTTACTAGTAAAACTCAAGCGATGAGAATGTACATCAAATTCTGGTGTACAAATGTGTAACTGAAGGCTGAACAGAAGAATAATCGCAGTGGTTGCGCACCTGCCCAGGGGCATTTCTCCTCACAGTGGCAGATAAGGGGCTTGTACGAGTGCTGCCCGGGCTGTGGTAGAATCTGCGGCTTCCAGCGGCGCTTGCTGAGCCTGTGGCGTCAGCCTGGCCAGATGTACTGTTTACTGCGGATGGAGCTGAAATAGTGACCTCAATTATGTGTAAGCTGCATAATGGAAACATGATAAAATCGCTTTTTACACCTCTATAAATATATGTTTTGAAAAACTGAAATACTATAATGAGGTTTAAGTGGGAAATTTTTAGGGAAATGATTTCAGTAAGGCAGTGGTAGATAAAATGAGATTGATCTAAAGATATTCTCATGTAAATGAAAAAAGAGGAAGAGTGTAGACTGAACTCTTGTTACCATACACAATTTGACTATGATGTACGGATGGGAACTTGAAAGCTTAAAATCAGGTTCATATGATTTGTATCAGAACTCAATCAGCCTTTTATTGTTTTTTGTTTTTTTGAGACAGGGTCTCACTTTGTAGTTCAGGCTGGCCCTGAGCTCACTATGGTGCCCAGGCAAGCCTCGAACTCAGCAATCCTCCTGTCTCTGCCTCCCGAGTGCTGGGATGACAGGTGTGAGCCACCACGTCCGGCATTGTGGTATGCGGTGTTGATTGTTGGTGGGCGTGTCTCCACGCCCAGCATTATATGTGGTTACCGGGGATCGAACTCAGGACCTTGCGCTTGCGTGGCAGGCGCCGGAACCACTGAGCTAACCCTCCGGCCCAATCAGCCTTTTATTAGAAATAGTGCTGTGGACAATCACTTCACGTGCAGTATTTATAAAGAAATGATGTTACGTAGGGATTTGTGGTTTTCCTTTGATGAAATTATCAAGCTCAATTAACACAAATGTTGTTCTAAAATTTAGTTGTTCTAAAATTTAGTTGTTATAAAAGGAATTTTCTACAAATCAATGATTAAATAGTGACTTACAAGTCTTTCAAATACAAAATAGTGTATTCTGCTGGGAATGCCATTTTTTAAAATTTATACACTTGATTAAACATGTGAGGTCTAATTTCTTACACATAGATTTTTTTTCCATTTCAAAAAAATTATTTAGGATTAGTCTATTTTTCATAAGAGCAAGGGACGGGCAGATCGCAACTCCCAGGCATCCCACAAAGTAGGCGGGTCACCTTAGGGGCAATCTTTACCTGCTCAAAAATTCATCTCACATTACCAGTGAGGATTCGGGCGTCACCCCGAATCGTTATTTTCCTTACTCATAAGTTGAAGGCATTACACATGGATTTTTAAGTGCTTAAAATTCTGTACATTTTTTTTTTTTTACTGATTTTGGATATAAGAAATACAACTATATTACTGAAAAGGTTAGTTTGTATTTCTTTTTCTTGGCTGAAAGTGATCTTTTTTTTTTTTTTTTTTTTGCTTTTTGGAGACAGGGTCTTGCTTTGTAGTTCAGGCTGGCCCTGAGCTCACTATGGTGCCCAGGCAAGCCGC